>CAIGQQ010033238.1:422471-454394 GCA_903798035.1 Danio albolineatus
TGTGTGTGTGTGTGTGTGTGTGTGTGTGTGTGTGTGTGTGTGTGTGTTCAGGGGTTATTCAGAATAGCTGACAGACCAGTTGTCTGCATTTCCTCCCTATAATAAGTCAGGCGTTTCTTCAGCTTTTATTCATGCTACCTGCAGGCTTATACTTTTAAGGCATTTTAGTCTTCCTTTAAAGCTGCTCTCATTTCAAATTCAGCAAGACAGTCTCTGACAGCCAGTGCAGGTCTGGAACAATCTCTCCTTTATATACTCTTAAAAAAAAAAGAGAAGAAATCAGAAAAATCTATCCAGTGAATGTCCATAATGAATGAATCAACACATTTTATTCATATTTAAACACATTTTTTATATTGATTGGCTTCAGGAAAATAATATTTGAAACATACTATATATATTATTGGAATAATTAAAACATGGCTCTTTCTTTGAATATAGAAGCTGGCATGTAATCAAAAACAAAACTGCACCTTCTACAGCCTTGAAGAGACTTACATACAAATTGAATACAAATTTAAAGCCTTTAAAATATTTTGTAATAAATTAACCATACCTTTTCATTCTTTATTGTGAAATAATACATTTCAGTGAAACGTCCTGTAGTTTGTGATTTACGGTGACATTACGTTTTTTGTTTATTTGCACTTTTGAATTTCATAATAAGACCTTGATCTCACATTTGATGATAAAATGTAACAAAGTGAAACACCTTTAGTAGTTTAAAATGATATATTATCTGAGTTTGGTCATGTAAATTATCGTACAGTACAACATGCTGAAGGTATTTCTTCTGAAATTGCATTTATTTCTATATACATTTAAAATAACATTAAATGTTGTCATAAAATCATTTGTAAAAATTTGTTTTAACAGATTTTTATTGTTTTGGTTGAGGGTTATGTTAGTAAGCTAAGGCTATGTTTGTTGTTGGAAATAAACTAAATATTAAGTGAGGAAAAAGTACATAAATATATTATTTCTAATTTTTATTCAGTCAAAATAAAATTTAAAGTGGCAAAAACCTACAGTGGCAGAGAGAAATTATATATAAAAAAAAAAACAACAACCAAAAACTCACCTTTTTAAAGTAATGTAATAGTAATAGCCACAGAACCGCGGCCTCAGACACATTTTTGGGCCTCCTTGGAACATTTCCATTAAAAAAAGAGTGAGAAAATGCAGCCTGTTTTATTAATGTTTGTCTTGTGGGAAAATGCATCACGTTTTTTAATGTGTCTGTGTTGTGAGGATTTGCAGCATGTGTTGTCAAACAGATGAAGATTTTTTTCTTGATTTGCTGTTTTTTTTTTTTTTGTAATTGCACAAGTTTTCTTAAATTGCAGCATGTTAAGCCCTCTCGGCCAGAGTAAAAATATAAAATAAAAACAAAAGCTTTCTGTGCTATTTTGGACGTTTTCTTCCACTCTGGGGTGATTTTGAGTCTTGATTTTGCCACAAATTTCTCTGTGTTTCAGCAAATGAAATGATTTTTGGTGATAAAACTTATTTTGACATATATTTTGGGGAAATGCTGTGCAATTGTTCATAAATTTACTACCAATCAATACCGATAACAATGAAGAATGCATGACTTGCCATGACTTTGCAATCAAAATATGTAAATGGGACAAAAGCAGCCACAAACAGGGTAGTAACTTTGAACAATACACAGTGGTTAACTTATATACATTTTTAGTATATTTAAACATACACACACACACACACACACACACACACCATGCAGTGATACTAAAATGACACTTGGTTTTATTTGATTCTGGAAAGTGCAGTTTGTACACTTTGATTTAGACACCCACACTAAACTAACAATGGCGCGCCATTCATCTATCCAAAATGAAGTACAGTATCGGTATATTCTATTATATATCATTAGATATGTTGATGTTAACTCTATGTTAAAGTATAATGTAGGCCTATTCGTATTTATTGAAACGTAAATGTAAAGACCCTATATGGGACCATGTAAATAAATTTGTCACAGTTGAGCGACTCTACACACACACACACACACACTTTCACCTCCAGCCTCAAATAATTAATCTCTACTTTTTTATGTCAATTGTCTTTGTCGTTTGTGGGTGTCTTTCTCTCAAATCTCCTACAGCACAGAAACGTTATTTACAGACCTATGGTAATGAAAACAGCTTTCAGCATCGCAAAGTTTCATTAGCCAAGAATGCGTGAACGTTAAAGCGTTTGCAGCAGCGATGAAGAAAAAAAATTCTATTTTTGGTCTTCCTGTTCGACTCCGGAAGCGCGTTTCTGGCGATACCTGATTTTTGTTGCACTGGAATGAAGGTTCGTTAGAGGTTTTGTAGCAAGGCAGGCTTTTCTAAAACTCTCTGCAGGTTTAGACTTGTCCCGGTACGCACTCTAAGGTATTTAAACATTGATCCGAGAGACAACAATGACAATGACACCTCAGTCCAAATGTGAGCACAGCCATGAGGGAGAAGTGGAGCATAGCGCGCAGTGACTCGATTCATCAGAATGACAGTCATTAGAGGATAACAGGGTGTAACCATACTTTCACGGTGTGTCATGGCATTTGCCTTATAACGACTAATTAAAATGTTCTGATGGCAAGAACGTAATGCCTTATGTCTGTTAATTAGCCGATGGATCTGTGAAGGGAATGTTGTGATTGCATTTATTGAGTGCAATGCAGAACTCTTTCATATTGATTATTATTTTAATACATGAATGCTGCATGCCAAATATAATGGTGCTTTATTAGCTAAAATTAAATGTGAATGGGTCTAACTGCAGCAAAAGCATGTTATTCTGCTGTGAAGTAAATAAGACATAATTGGATTTTAATATTTCAGATTGTTATGGATTTTTTTCATTGTTCGAATGCTCATGAATTAAACTAGTCTACTGATGCTCATGTAAAATATTTATGGCTTGCAGTGTTTGGGCTGCAGGGTTGAAATCATTGATCTTGAGTTTACCACTGGCTGCATTGGTATGTGCTATAACATTGATTTGTGCCATTTTTAAAATATAAAATTCTGTTTATGTTATGGATTTTCATTATATACACAGTTGGTACAGAAAGTATTCAGACCCCCTTCAATTTTTCACTCTTTGTTATACTGCAGCCATTTGCTAAAATCATTTATATTAATTCTTTCCTCATTAATGTACACACAGCCCCCCCATATTGACAGAAAACACAGATTTGTGGAAATTTTGGCAGATTTATTAGAAAAGAAAAACTGAAACATCACATGGTCCTAAGTGTTCAGACCCTTTGCTGTGACAGGCATGTATTTAACTCTTCTGATCATCCTTAAGATGGTTCTACACCATGCATTTTTCAGCTGCAAGGACAGTACGACTGGTTGCAATCAAGGGAAAGATGAACCAGCCAAGTACAGGGATATCCTGGACAAAAACCTTCTCCAGAGTGCTCAGGACCTCAGACTGGGCTGAAGGTTTACCTTCCAACAAGACAATGACCCTAAGCACACAGCTAAAATAATGAAGGAGTGGCTTCAAAACAATTCTGTGACTGTTCTTGAATGGCCCTGCCAGAGCCTTGACTTAAACCCAATTGAGCGTTTCTGGAGAGACCTAAAAATGGCTGTCCGCCACAGTTTATCATCAGAACTGAAGAGGATTTGCAAAGGGGAATGGCTGAGGATTCCCAAATCCAGATGTGAAAACTTGTTGCATCTTTCCCAAAAAGACTCATGGCAGTTAAGATCAAAAGGGTGCTTGTACTAAATACTGAGCAAACGGTCTAAATACTATGAACCATGTGATATATTTAAGTTTAAGTTTTTCTTTTTTTAGAAATCTGCAAAAATGTCAATAATTCTGTATTTTTCTGTCAATAATGGATGCTGTATGTACATTAATGAGGAAAAAAATGAACAAATTATTTTAGCAAATGGTTGCAATATAACAAAGAGTGAATAAGTGAATTTAAGGGGGTCTGAATACTTTCCGTACCCACTGTGTGTGTATATATGTGTGTGTATATATATATATAATAAATAAGTTTCTTAGCTTCCTATTGTTATATTTGATTCTGGAAAGTGCAGTTTGTACACTTTGATTTAGACACCCACACTAAACGAACAATGGCAGCCATATCGAAAGTCTTTAAATAATTTATATTTGCTTTTGTTTTCTATTGCTTAACTTTTATTTCTCCATAATTTATATTCTTCTTATTATTATTATTTTTTGTTATTGTTGTTATTTTTTAAGGTCACGAGTTGTCATGTAAGCATTTCACACCATATACTGTGTATGATTCTGAATTTGAGAAATAAAATTTGAATTAGATTTTTTAGATAGATATAATTTTGTATAATTTGTATTACAATTATTCAGTTTTTGTTGTTTTTTATTATGTTTCAGTTTTTATTTAGATAGTACAACTTTTGTATATTTGTATTATACTGAAAATATTTTAGCTTCATTTATACAGTATATTAGATTTAAAACAGAAATAGATACATATGTCTGCCAAATTGCCAATGTTTTTGTTAGAGATGCCATTGAGCACCTAATTATTTTAGCACCCATGAAAACTTAATTAACCTTTCTGGAAACATGCACACTTCATGCATGGATTTGGCCTTTTATCTAGATGTTTACATGTCATAGGTGCAGGTGAAAGTGTGTTTGTGTGCACAAGATGACTTCTTCTTGCATATATTAATGTATATGCATGAACTCATGAATGCATATTCACAACACATACTCAACATTTAAATATAATTAAAAAAAGAGTATATTATGTCATCGTGCAGTTAATAAATGAATAATAATAATTTTATTCCTATTCTGAAGTTGCACAACTTTTCCTTTCAGGTCAGTGACTTCGGCTGGGTCTGTGGGATGAGCTCAGCAAACGTGTGTGGATTGTCACCAGTCTGGGTCAGAGTTAATGCAGTAATGGTTTGTTTGAGCTAACCGTCCTGTCAACTAGTTGACAGAGGTTAATCCGGACGGAGAGATGGACGTACAGACAGACACGCAGGCGCAGCTCTCCACCATAAACCCTGCCTTTTCAAAAGCCATCACGGTGAAACAAAAGGCCCTGTTTCATTTGCTTTCTGTTTGTTTGTCTCTTCCTTCATTTTTTCAGCACCTTGTAATCACAGTCTTTGTTAGCACTGGGTTCAGGTTGAACCTGTTGTGTAGCTGTGGGCACAAACCATCACCCTTTGCTTGTTTCTGCCTCCTCCGCTCGCACTCCATGTTCGCCCCTGTGCCTCCTTCTCCCCGTCCCGTCACCGGCAGGTGTGATGTTTGACATGAGCCTTTAGTGTTTCAGCAGGTGTCTGCAGGTGTATTCGGCATTCCTTCACTCCGTGACTCACATCCATGCTTTAATCCTGGAGCTTCTCTAGATTAACATCTTCTTTATTCCTCAGGATGCAAAACTACAATAAATAGAGGAAGTCTGTCATTATGGTGCATTTAGAGAAATGGGGTAAAAACACTTGCAGCTTTAGAAATGTAATTCTGCAAGCAGTCTGCACTAAAAGAATTTGGAAATTATATTTGTTCATTAAAGTGAAGCATAGAATGTATGGCATATGTACTGGTTTGCACTTGTCACTTATCATGTATATTTAGTTGAAGGCAAAAGTAGCTCTCATATGAAAATTGAATTCTTGTAAAAAAATATTTCCAAAGTGCTGTTTAACAGAGAAGATATTTAACTAATAATATGACAGTACATTATATTTTATTAGACATTCTGCAAGGTATTCTGCTAGTATTGAGCCTAAAATTGCAATTTTAAAACTACCCCTAACTGGACAAGTTATAAATAGGCAAGTCATTGGTTTCAAAAATCATATAATATAAATATATAAATGACATACATTTTTCCAAAAACTTTTAAAATGGCTTTATTTACACAAAATGAAATTAGAAGTAAAAAAAAAATGAATAAATAAATTTTATATAGAGTGCTGAGCGTAAATAAGTACATCCCATTTTCATTCATTCGTTTTCCTTCAGCTTAGTCCCTTTATTCATCAAGGGTCGCCACAGGGGAATGATCTTGCATATGTTTTATGCAGCGAATGACCTGTGTAATGCAGCGGATGACCTGTGTAAAACACCCATACACTCTCGCTTTCACACACATACGGCCAATTTAGTTTATTCAATTCACCTTTACCACATGTCTTTGGACTGTAGGGAAAACCCATGCGAACACAGGGAGAACATGTAAAATCCACACAGAAATGTCAAATGACCCAGCCGGTGGTCAAACCAGTGACCTAATAATATATTTTGATGCATTTGAACAAAACATATTTATTAAAGAGATTTATTAAATAATATTTTAGTCACTGAAAATCTTTAGAAATAGAAAGATATTAAATGATTTTTTATTAAAATTAAACTACAACATTTCAACAACATTTTATTTTGTTTTGATTTCTCTTTATATTTCTTTTTTTTCCCATAACATAAATTTAAGTTTCTAATCTTATACCATTATTGTAAATTATTTGTTGGATAAGAACGTATAATCTAATGCAGGGGTGTTAAACTCCTGGAGGTCCGCAGCCCTGCACAGTTTAGTTCCAGCCCTGCTTCAACACACTTACCCTGTTGGTTTCAAACAAGCCTGAAAGACTCAATTAATTTGATCAGGTGTGTTTAATTAGAGTTAAAGCTGGGCTGAGCTGTGGCACTTCTGGAGTTTCACACCTGTGATCTAATGAATATGCACAAATATAATGTGCACAGTATATTATTTAGAGTACTCTGAGCACTGTAGGTAATACTGGGAAAATATTGTGTTAAATGGGACGGCATAGTAGCTCAGTGGTTAGACATGCGCAATAGATGAATTGAAAAAAACTAAATTGGCCGTAGTGTATGAGTTTGAATGAGAGTGGATGTTCCCAGTACTGGGTTGCAGCTGGAAGGGCATCAACTGTGTAAACATATGCTGGATAAGTTGGCGGTTCTTTTCACTCTAGTGACTACTGATGAATAAAGGCAGTAAGGTGAAGTAAAATGAATGAATATTGGGTTTAACATCACTAAATGTAAACATGAGACTTATTCTTGCTCTTGCTTATATGTGAACATGTATTTCCTCATCTCACTTGCACAAAAACAGATTCAGTGTCCTTCATTACCCTTAAGATGAACAAAAACTGTGATCTGCAAACTCAGAGCATTCACTGCATAACATACTTTTCTTTCATATTGAGGTTTGTTTACTTCACCATTCACTTTTGTAGTAAAAGGGCCTTATTTGTCAAAAAAATTCAGTTCGTTTGATATTATCCTAAACAAGCTAACCCATTCACAATAAAGAAGGATGCAAATGTAACACATTCCTTCCCTTAAAAAGTAACACAGTTACTTTTTAAAAGTGAAAAACAACTTTCCCCAACATTGTTTTTAAAGTTTGTTATAATAAAAGTACGGTAACACTTTATTTCGATGGTCCATTTGAATATTAGTAGACTGTCTGCTTAATATCTGTTGATACTGACATTCAACAGACATTTAACTGACTATAAGAAACTTTGCAAGTACATGTCAACTTACACTAACACTAACCCCAACCCCAACCTAAAAGTCTACTTATAATCTAAAGAGAATTCGTTGGCATGAAGATGCAATGTAACTTAAATTCAACAAACAGACCATCAAAATAAAGTGTGACCAAAAGTAAATTTAAATTTGAGGAAAAATGCACCAAAAATAAAAACTTTTAAATTAAAACACCTTATATACTTAAAAATAGGTGTTTAAACAAAGGCTGGTTAATTTGTTTTCTGTTTGTTCAAACTATTCATTTAAAATGAGCTTAAACAACACAATTCCTGAGGTTTTTTTATGGAACAACTTAATTGTTTCATGTTCAAGCCACTTAAATTTGTAAAATCTTATAAATTAACTTAATTTCTTCACATTGTTCAAACACAAATCGATTGTGTGGAACCCAGCATTTTTTGTAGTAGCTTTCATCGTTACAAGGGCATTTTATGAAGGATTTCAGTAGTAATCTAAGCTCCAACTGAATGCTGTTTCAATGAACTCATTTAGTTCAATGGAGAAAGACTTGTGATGAAAATGCCAAAATCTCTCTCTCTCTGTCTCTGTCTCTCTTTTTTCTCTCTTTCTCTTCTGCTCAACAAGACACGACTTGTAGAGTGAAACTGGCAGAGAGATTTAAAGTTGCACACGTAAGCGAGAGGTGTGTGTTTCTGTGTGTTTCTCCAAAGTTAGAACAAAAGTACTTGCAAATTTCATATGAGTTTTAGGAGGTGACGAGGGGATTATTTTCTGTGTGTGTGTTAGAGAGGTGTCGGAGAGTATAGCAGGGTGAAGGTTTGGACTTGTTTCAGAGGTTATTTACAATAAGCATGTGCGTTAACATTTGCATGCGGGGTCCTGACATGTTTCGTTTCTATTGCTCTTCCCAATGTGGTAACAATGCTGGAAAGCACGAAAAGCTCACAGTCCCACGGGAACATCTTAACCCATGCAGGAAAAGATACCTATCTCGCAAAGGGAAAGCTCTTTTGTCCCTTTTCATTTGTTGGTACTCATCCGTTTCTTGTGAAAAAACTACTGTCCATCATAAGAGCAGAGAGCATTTCTGTAGTCTTTCAGTAATAATCTAACAGGAGAACAGCAGCATGTGTCTGTGTGCTGCTTAAATACACAATAAAACTGTTTTAACACTGGTAAAGTAAGACTGTGAGCACAATCTCAGTTGAATTTCAAGCGACAGACACCAAAACTGCACACTTTGGATCAAAGCCTAAAAGGGCAGTTTCAAAGAGTTATACTAAAATGATTTGTGGGGTATTTTTGGGCTGAAAATTCACATACACACTCCAGTGACATCAGAAAGGGCATAATAGGTCCCTTTTAAGTCCAAATAAATGAATAATCACATTATTACACATTTATTAGTAAAGTTGACAAACTAATTCTTTTATATACACTGGAAAGATTTTCATTGTGAATGTACAGAATAATAGAGTATGTTTTTACTGCACCACTTCTGTAAATTCTGTACACTGTAAAAACGCCTGTAAATTAACAGTAAAACACTGACAGTTGCAGTTACCAGTAGTTTACTGTTATTCATAAAGTCTGATGCTGTACAAATACATGCACTAACTCATTTCATTCACATAATAGACTACCTTAATTTGGCCAAATGCTGTTTGAGTTTATGAAGAAATAGTGTGTTATATGCTTATCACAAGCATATTTATAATGATAACTTATTTGGTAGCACTTTATTTTGATGGTCCATTTGAGTATTAGTAGACTGTCTGCTTATTATCTGTTGATACTGACATTCAACAGACATTTAACTGACTATAAGAAACTTTGCAAGTACATGTCAACATACACTAACCCTAACCCTAATCCTAACCTAACAGTCTACTTATAATCTAATGAAAATTAGTTGCAATGTAACTTCAATTCAACAAACGGACCATCAAAATAAAGTGTGACCACTTATTTTAGTTATTTCACAACATTCAGATTAAGCTCTTGTAGCTTACATGAATGTAGAGCTAGAATTAACATGTACAAGCCAGCTTGTAAGAATATGTTTTATTTTGTAATGCTCTTTTTCAGTTTTGGTAGGAAAAATGTTGAAAAATTGTTTTCAATTTGAACAAAATCTTAAAAAAAAAAAAAAGCTGGTTAAAAAGTAAAGGTGGGCGCCACGGTGGCGTAGTGAGTAGCACGTTCGCCTCACAGCAAGAAGGCTGGTTCGAGCCTCGACTGGGTCAGTTGGCATTTCTGTGTGGAGTTTGCATGTTGTCCCCGTGGTTGCGTGGGTTTCCTCCGGGTGCTCCGGTTTCCCTCACAAGTCCAAAGACATGCGGTACAGGTGAATTGGGTAAGCTAAATTGTCTGTCGTGTATGAGTGTGAATGAGAATGTATGGATGTTTCCCTGAGATGGGTTGTGGCTGGAAGGGCATCCGCTGCGTAAAACAAACGCTAGATAAGTTGGAGGATCATTCCGCTGTGTCAACCCCGGATTAATAAAGGGACTAAGCCGAGAAGAAAATGAATGAATGAATGAAAAAATAAAGGTCACTTTTTTATAGGTAAAGTTCACAAACCATTAGCTCAGCAGTTTAGCTCAAAAACTAATTTGCTGCTTATTAGCTGATAGGTTAATTGTTGGGTTAGGGTGTAGCACTAGAGATTATCTTAGAATAAGATAATATTTTTAAGTACTAGTAAACAGCCAATATCTTATTAATAGGCAGGTAATAAATCAGTTGAGAATAGTGGGAATTGAACTAAAGCGACACCATAAAAAAATTTTATTCAACTAATTTAAAATGAATTCATGTGTCTGATTTTATTAATATTTAAATATTATCCAAATATCTATTTAAAGATTTTTACATCATGAGGAAATATAGGAAATAAGTGTATTCTATCAAACTGCTTAATAAATACATTTTCAGTTCCTTAAAAATGACTTAATGAATCTGTACAGTTACACTATAGTCACTATCTTTATAATGCCAAAGATTTTTTTTCTACATTAGCCATTAAAAATATTTACATTAGGTTTGTCATATAACACTATTAATAGCTGGTGAATAAATATGATTATTTTAATAACATCTCGAAAAAGAATATCCATTAAAGATTTGCATACCACAATCAGAGAGAAGGTTTATTATACTTTAGTGATTAATAAATGCTTAAATATAAATACTGTAAATTCAAATAAATAAGTTCATGAAAATTCTTGATGTATCTGGACAATTGAATTACAGTTCCGTAGAAAACAATGATATATCTGTACAATTTAAAAACTGATTATTTCACTTTACTGACATCCAGACAACACGATAAAAGAAGTAGAACATAAATAAATATTAAGTTAATTAGAAATCCCTTTACATATTGCACAATTTGATTATTCTAATAATTTAGAGGAAAAAAATCTCTGGTTTGAAGTGAGTAACGTTGTGTTGGCCAAAATAAATAAACAGATAAAATACAATGTTAAAAAGTGTGGCTATTATCTAGTATTCGTCTTAAGTACCACTAATTGAATAATCCCATAATTAGACATTTATTAATACCAGTTTGGCTATATTAACCAAACAGATAAGCTTGTTCTTCCCTAAGCTCAAACAATTCAGCTTTTTTGTGCTTTGCCGTTTGAGGAAACTGCTTTTGACGGAATGTGTCACATTTCAGCTCTTCTGTTACAGCATTAAAATACACACAAAATCCCTGAAAGGAAATATGAGACAAAAGTGTCTTGCAGGTCTGACAGTGTGTATTTTTGGACTCAGTATCCTTCAGTTACGACAGTCACAGTGTAGCCCGAGGACAAATGTAAGAAACTTCAGCTTTACTCTGTGTTTGTGTGTGTGTGTGAATGAAACTCAGTCCAATAGATATCACCAGTCACGCCTTTACTAGCGATATTACCATCACAATGTGTGTGTCCTGAGCTCTGATCTGAGGATTTCAATCATCAGTCATACATTTTCAGAACATCTTGAGTAACATCCGTCAGTTTCATTGGGTCATACTGTACAGCACTTGCTTTCAGGCTAAGAGGAAGTTTTGAGGAAGAGTGTGCTGAATAATTCACATTATCATTTCTCCGCTCAATCACACACACTGATAGCATCTCAGTTAGTTTTTCTTGTGCAATTCAGATGTACTAGATCATTGTTGTAATCCAAGAGAGCAACCTGAGAATAAATATATGTGCAAAATCAGATCAAAACCAAGTTAGATTTTAAATCAAGGTCAGATTTTAAGTCAAAGTATGATTTAGTCTGCACATAAACAATCTTTTTAAAACATTTAACTGAGTCTAGTGCGCTTTAGCTATGTGAGCTCAAACTGTTTGAAGTCAGTTTAATGTAATCTGGAATTTATTAGCTCTCTGTTGAAATCAATTTAAACATTAATCATGAGACTTTTTTGCAGGGGTCAAAGATGAAAGGGGTTTTTCAGGCATTAAAGTTAATGAAGTAATTAAGTGTAATACAGCTTAAATAGTTTGTGTAGTATACTCTCAGAAAAAAAGGTACACCATGGTACAAATAATGTTCCTTGAGGAACAGTTTTGTACCTTAGTGAAAATTGTACCTTATATGGTACTGAAAAGACCTCCTATGATACTGTTCTGTGCCTTTATGGTACAACTGAAATGAAGGTACACAATTGTTCTCATATAAAAGGTACAAGAGTGTTGAACAACTCCTTCTTTATTATAGTATCTATGAAAATAAATATGACTGGAAAGGCCAAAGTGATTTTTATGAATAATTTCCATATTAAAACAAGAATCATCATTTAAAAGTATGTTTAAAGATACTTATAAACATACATTTTTAGTCCTATAATACAATAATACAAAACAACTGGTAAAAGATAAAACTATAGGTATTGTAAACTAAACATTTAAGGCATTTTAATAAATGTTTGGTAAGCATTTTTAACACTGTTAAGGTACAAAGTGTCTTGTCACTGTGGTGGTACCTTTCTCAAAGTATACAATATTGTATCTGCAGGTTTTTAAAAACAAAGGTACATTTTGGTTTCCCATGGTACAAATCATGACCTTAAAAGATACAAATTTGTTTCTTTTCTTAAGGTACAATTCTGTCCCATAAAAAGTTACTGCCCCAGTGACAAGGGTTTGTACCTTCTTTGGTACAACATTGTAACATTTTTTTCTGAGAGTGTAGGAAAAATGAACAGCTCCCAAACATTAAACCATGATTTACAGAAGACATTAGAAATTTCAGTGTAACAATATGCTTTTTTTCATAAATAATTTTGAAGAAGATGAAATGTTTGATGAGAATGCAACTCTCTCTCGCTGCCTTAAACACTCAGAATTATGGTACTGTGGAATCTTACTAAAAAACACCTAAAGACACACCTTATTGGACAATCCTTTAATTAACTGTCTGGTCTGTTATTAAATTACATTTCTGTGGTATTTGTACTGCTTTGAATTAATCCGTTTAATTATTTTTAGCTGTAAAGCATTTTGTGACATCTTGTCTGTGAAAGGTGCCATAAACGTTACTTACTGAAGACTTTTAGAGTAAACTTCAAACTACTTAATTTTACACGTCAGCCACAAGTTATTCATATTTAGCATGATTTTTAAAGATATTTTAACTAAGTAAACGCTCAAGAACAAGTATGCTTTTGTATATAAATATAGATCTGTTATACTGAATAACGATTAATTATTTTATCAATTTTTTTTTATTATTTGCATTTATTTCGTACTTTGCATTGAGACACTTTACTTTGCATTTAATCTGCTTAATTTGACGCATTGAAATTGGGATGTCATGTTTTTGATCCACACACAGTCAAGTTATACAAATAATTTAGTACTAGCAGTTCATTAATTAGTTTTGAATACATGACCGGCTCAGACAAAATGGCTTTAATATTTAAACCACATTTTTAAACATATATAAAACACCATGTCAAATGAAGTCATTTTACACATGAAAATGTTTGGAGCAGAGATCAATGTGGCATAATGTGTGCCTAATATATATATGTATGTATATTTTCTAATACAATACAGTGTAAAAATGCAGGGTTCCACACAATGCATTCATGTTGTCCCAACACAAATCGATTAAGTTAACTTAACACTTTTAACAAATTAAAATGGATTGAACATAAATAAATTAAATTGTCCCAATGAAATCTCCAGAATTGTGTTGTTTTAAATAAGCAGTTTGGACAAGCAAAAAAAAAAAATATATATATATATTTGAGTGTACTTTGTTTCAAACTACAAAAATATCAGTAAAAGACACATTTTGTTAACCTGCAGAGTTTTTAATGTCAAAGGTTACCACAATTCAAAAGCATAAATATCTGGAATTTACTGAATCTGGAATTCAGTTAGAAGAGTCATGAGTTTCCTAGTATGTTCCTTGGCTGTGGAATACATTTCTGATTAATACACAACTACAAGGAATTCCCTCTTTGACTCATTTCAAGAATTTGTGTCCTGACATGAGTCCTGACATTGTTTTAATTAAGAGGTTGCTGTGTTTTAGATGCATAATTTTTGCATGTCATATCTTAAACTTGTTTCATCTTGGGCATCTTGGCCAGCACTGCCTGGAAGAAGAGATTTCTGTTAATCTCAATGGGACCTTTCTGAAATTTTTTTTTTTTTTACAAAAAGCACTTTTAAATTAGAGTTACTGGCAACTGATAATTTTAAACATGTTTTAATAAGGTAATTTTTATAGTGGTTTAAAATAAAATACAAAACTCACTTTACTCTTATATTTTATTTTAATAAATCTAAGCAGTTGTTATTAAATGCTTGCATCGTTTCAGATCCACAGTGAAATCAGTATCACATTACTCTTTGGTCACACTTTATTTTGATACTATATTGTGTTGTCTGGATGTCAATAAAATGAAATAATCAGTTCATCAAGTATTTTACATCAAGTATTTTCATGAACTTGTTTATTTGAATTTACAGTATTTATATTTAAGCATTTATTAATCACTAAAGTGTAATAAACCATCTCTCTGAGTATGGTATACAAATCTTTAATGAATATTCTTTTTCTAGATGTTATCAAAATAATCATATTTATTAACCAGCTATTAATAGTGTTATATGACAAACCTAATGTAAATATTTTTAATGGCTAATACATTTTTTTTAAAGAAATTGTCTTAGAAATAAAATCTATGGCATTATAAAGATATAGTGTAACTGTACAGATACATTGTCAATTTTGAGGAACTGAATATCTATTTATTAAGCAGTTTGATAGAATACACTCATTTCCTATACTCATGATGTAAAAATCTTTAAATGGATATTTGGATAATATTTAAATATTAATAAAATCAGACACATGAATTCATTTTAAATTAAGTCGGATCTAAATTTATTATGGTACCAAGTACCAATTCCCACTATTCTCAACTGATTTATTACCTGCCTATTAATAAGATATTGGCTGTTTACTAGTACTTAAAAAGCATTATCTTATTCCAAGATAATCTCTAGTGCTACACCCTAACCCAACAATTAACCTATCAACTAATAAGCAGCAAATTAGCTTTTTTGAGCTAAACTGCTGAGCTAATGGTTTGTGAACTTTACCTATAAAAAAGTGTGACCTTTATTTTTCTAACCAGCTTTCTTTTAAGATTTTGTTCATAATGAAAACAATTTTTCAACATTTTTCCTACCAAAACTGAAAAAAGGCATTACAAAATAAAACATATTCTTACAATCTGGCTTTTACATATGTTAATTCTAGCTCTACATTCATGTGAGCTACAAGAGCTTAATCTGAATGTTGTGAAATAACTAAAATAAGTGGTCACACTTTATTTTGATGGTCCGTTTGCTGAATTTAAGTTACATTGCAACTAATTCTCATTAGATTATAAGTAGACTGTTAGGTTGGGGTTTGGGTTAGTGTAGGTTGACATGTACTAGCAAAGTTTCCAATAGTCAGTTAAATGTCTGTTGAATGTCAGTATCAACAGATATTGAGACAGTCTACTGATACTCAAATGGACCATAAAAATAAATTGTTACCTACTCTTGATACTCTCGAACTCTTTATATCATATTACTTTTTAATACTCTTGAACTGATTTGGTTTATATTTAGTATTTTAAATGGTTCATATTCATTCTGACATTCATTTTAAGATGACTTAAAACCATTTTACGCCTTTTAGATTAAGGAGAAATAGAGTCTTTGCTGTTTTTGAGGATGGACAAAGCACAACAGAAGCAAGCTCTTTTCATGGACTGTCATATTTAATTTTCCTTCTTTAACACATACCAACCACAATGATGGTGCTGGTTTCAGAGTTTTCTGCACGGTTTCTAGGTGTGAAATGATCCCTTTAGAAAAAGCCTCTCGCTCTAATGGCTCTTTCCCTTTACATTCACAAACAGCACACTCTCAACCACACCGTTCACACCTGCGGATCTCAGTCTGATCTTAAATCTGCCCACGTTATACCATAAGATCAGTCCAATTCTTCTCAGTCGTATGATAATGACAAACGAAAGACAAATGGAGACTCATTTCAACTCAGAGATGCATGTTAGTTTGGTAGCACTATGCTGTATATCATTAGAATCAGTATATCAGTAAAATCCTGCTGAAAAGGACAATAACAGAAGTGAGATGCCTAAAAACCTCAAAACCTAAGCTTAGTAAGAAATACTGATATAAAGATGCAGTATATTTAAATAAAAAAATTGTGGACAAGTCTAGAGACAGACTTTTTGTAAAACACTCTGATGCCTTTATGACTTTATGACAAAATAATAATTGTTACAGTGCAACATGTGGTTTAAAACTGCAAATGGCAAGTAATTTCAACGTATAACCACATCATGTTAACGTATAAGAAACGACACTTGTGTACAGTGATGCTCATTTCCCGTAAGTGTTAGCAGCATTCCCGACTTCCTTCTATTTCTTCTGCACATTTTTGTGGTGCAAGTGTTCTAACTACTTAGTGCCCGAAGCTCTGGTGTGTGTGTGTGTTTGTGTAACCGCGTGGGTGTGTGTGTGAAGGCAGGCCACAGAGCACGCACCCTTTGTGAAACAACGCCAGATACCCTGAGGTCTTAACAAAACATGATTTAATGGATGCACATAAACGCAAGCAGGTCTGATGTACATTAATGCATAAAAATAAAAGGCAGAAATACTGTGCACACCTGATATTGCACGTCCGATAAATAAAGAGCAATTATTTAATAAAAATCATAGTTGTTTAGGGGCTTTTATTGCATAGATAATGAATGTTAGGTGTAATTAAGTGTTTTTGAAGTACAGAGATAATGTTAAAAATACATACAGCTGTTATGTTTATGTTCATTCATTCATTTTCTTGTCGGTTTAGTCCCTTTAATAATCCGGGGTCGCCACAGCGGAATCAACCGGCAACTTATCTAGCATATTTTTTACGCAGCGGATGCCCTTCCAGCCTCAATCCATCTCTGGGAAACATCCATACACACACATTCACACTCATACACTACGGACAATTTAGCCTATGCAATTCACCTGTACCACATGTCTTTGGACTTGTGGGGGAAACCGGAGCACCCGGAGGAAACCCACACAACCACGGGCAGAACATGCAAACTCCACACAGAAATGCCAACTAACCCAGCCGGGGCTCGAACCAGCGACCTTCTTGCTGTGAGGCGAACGTGCTACTCACTACGCCACCATGGCACCCTGTTATGTTTATGTTTTGTTTAAAATGCATAAAATTGATTGTTGTATATATTTAGCTATTTTAGTTATATCTTGGTCGCTATTTTCATACCTTGAAACATTAGTTTTTGTATTTTTTGTTTCTGAATATATTATTCAGCTAGTTTATAATTTTCATTTTTGTACTGCTGGTATGACGTCAATAAATTAGTGTTTAAAAATGACTCTTTATTTAGGTTTGTCTCGTGTTTTAGTTGTGAGACTGAAAATGAATTAAAACTGTGAAGCTAATCAACAGTGTATTCTCCATGCAGCACTGAAGTGACTTTATGAGTGCATTAATGGGAGCATTAAAAATGTTCTTTGTTAAAGTAACTCAAAAATTACTTTTAACAGTGACGCATTACTTTTTGGTGTAAGTAATCGATAATTGAGTTACTTTTTGAATGAAGTAACTGTAACAAGTTATTCATTTTCAGTAGCTAGCACAGCACTGCTTAAATGCAGATATTTGTAATAAGCATCGGTGTAAATGTACACAGTGGTCACACTTTATTTTGCTGGTCCGTTTGTTAAATTTAAGTTACATTGTAACTAATTCTCATTAGATTATAAGTAGACTGTTAAGTTCGAGTTAGGGGTAGTGTTAGTGTAAATTGACATGTACTTGCAAGGTTTCTTATAGTCGGTTAAATGTCTGTTGAATGTCTGTATCAACATATATTAAGTAAGCAGTCTACTAATACTCAAATGGACCATCGAAATAAAGTGTTACTTACACAGTAATTAAAAACACTCAAGTGGGTCTAAATAATTATATGTAAAATTAGTTTTAAATTATTCCTACAATTACAAAAAAACTCAAAATACATAATAATAAAGTGCAGCCTAATAATAATATTTTATTATTTATTTTATTTAGTATCTGATTGCATCAGTTCCCATCTGAGATCCATATCTGACATCATTCTGATGCAGCAAAAATTTACAAATCATGCATGAACATCACATAGTAAATAATTAAAGAAAGTATTTTTTTATTTAATTTGTAACTTGTATTAATACATTTTTTTAAATTAATTATGTTGGGAAAAAGTCATCTATTAATATTTTTTTTTACTAATTATAAATAAATGATACATTATTAATTATGATGCACATACCTACAAACATATTTTTTGGCAAAATAATATGGGAAATTAATTAAATGCATACAAACTGTTTACTATGTTCTCTAAAAATGAAATAAAGTCACATTTAATTAAATTAATGAAAAGAAAACTTGGAAATGTTGGAACAGGTGGATTAAATAATTGTTAAAATAATCAACTTGCATTAGAAATAAACACATGGAGAATTAAGTTTTATACACAAACCAATAAAAATTAATGTTCTGGAAAAATATGTTATATGTGAAATTGACGAACTGCACTTACTGCAGGTAAAATCTAAATGCACAAAAATCATAGGTTGAATTAATAATAACTTCTTGTTTTAAAAATGACTTTCATTTGCAACTTGCAAATATAGATCCAAACATATAAAATAATGCTAATATAAATGGAAGAAACCATAAAACCTTGCAGCCAAAACTTTCTTTTGTCACAGAATTAGAGATTTCACAACCTTTCATTTGCATGTAAAAACCTTGTTCTTTCACCTGCACCTTTGGTTTCTGATCCCAAATAAGATGCATTTCACACCTGTAGTTTGAGACTCTCAGTCTTTTATACGAGGTGTTAATGAGTTAACCCCCCATCTCCCCCCCCACCCCAAAAACACACACACTGTAGTTTCTCTCCAGCACTGAGACGGTTAAGGGAGGATACACCTGTCCTATCCCACACCTGTCTCAGGCTTCCAGCCAATCAGGGCACAGCAACCTTCCTGCCAGATGGATTAAAAAGAGCCACCTTATTTATTATACGCACACACATATTTAACCACAAGCACACCTCAGAAAGGAGACAAGATACCAAACTAAGGATTTTATCAGCACTGCCTGTTCAAGGAGTCATGACCAAGGAGATTGAGTAAGTGTTATAATTATTTAAACAAACAAAACACATTTGTGGCTATTATTGCTTTACAGAAATCTAGAAATGCTGTTTTAGATTAAAGCTTTAACTTTATTATAACAAATCATCCACTGTCTGGACATTCTCAAATGAGCTACGACTAATAAGATCAGATTTGTACAGTTTTTTTGTTTTTTTTGTGGGACATGGAGATTTATACTTTTTAAAAATCCACCAAATGTTCTATTAGATTACAGATTTAATAATAATAATAATAATTATTATTATTATTTATTATTACAGATTTAACTTGATTTGAGCATGTATATATTTGATCAGCTACTGTTTTTAACTGAGCCGTTTCTTATGACTCATCTGATGATGTTGTCTTTGGTGGGATGTGCTATAGTTCGTACTTCTGAGCTGTTTATTCCTCTTGAGTAATGTCTTTCTCCTCTTCTCCCACTCTCCCTCTGCTCATGTGTAAACCGGCCCCCACATGAATGGGTTTGTCGAGATCATTTCTGCTGAAAATTGACACAGAAACACACACTCTCTCTGACAGTCTGCTGTAACTGTCCTAGGGGCTCGAATGTGTGTGTCTGTGTGTGCACAAACCGAAGAAAGATTACTCTAGTGCTGAAGTGTCAGAGGCCAGGTCTGTGTCAACATGCAGGTGTTTAGAAGTAGTAAATATCAGAGTTTTTTTCCTCACAACTTTTGGTTAATTTAAGTGTGAGCACAGGTGCCTAAACGGTTCTGTTTGCGCTTGAGCTCAACGCAGCGGACCACCTCGTTGCTAATCCTTTTAGTTAGGGAAAATCCCAAACCAAATCCAGCTGTTTGAGGAGTTAGTGATCCTCTTCAAATCCTTGTCTTTTGTTTGTGGTGCTTGTGTTAAGTTAAGATTAAGTCCCCTCACTTAGGTTTTGCTTCTGACCGTTGATCTAGCACAAACGATTCTGGTTTTGAGTGTAGATGAGAGGAGAAAGTGAGCTGCTGTTTATTGGTATTTTGGTAGATTTGATGGCTTTCTTGAGCATTATATAGGTCTGAATGATATAAATCTGTAAAATGACACAAACACGACTGCAAGTTCAGTTTTGTGCTGTAATTTACCTGAGCAACCAATGTAATATATCATTTTAAATGACAGAAAATGTCTAAAATCTCAGGTGTCAACACAAAAAGTAGTCAACGCAGAGCTCAAGTGTCTATAATGCATTTCAAAACGGTAAATATGCAGAAAAACACCCATGAATCACAAGCTATGGACATGAAACTGTTAATTAACATTTTTTTTTGTTGTGAAGACCTGGCAGTTTTGTGGTTTGAGTGTCTTCTGTGCACCAGAGGCACATTTCTGTGGCCTTTGAACTGTTGTTTTTGGCAATTCTTGGGAATTCTTTATCTGAGCTAATATCGTCTTTGTCTTTCCCCAAGGGCTCTCATGGTACAACAGAACGAGAGTTTCAGCAACATACGCACATACGAAAGTTACGTTATGGACTACTGGGCCAACATGGACAACGGTAACCTCACTAAACCTAAACCCAGACTGGCTTCAGATGAAGATCTGGCTACCCTAAACCTCCTCTATGATGCCTGCAAGGTAGCACAAGATTACGGCGTTTTTAAAGATCAAATATGATTGATTTTAGATATACATATAACATTATTAATGTATTCTCTTTAAGCCTTCAAAAGAGCAGAAGATGACATCATGTGCCCGTGAGAGCAGCATGTACAAATCAATGGAGAGGTAAGCTTGATCATTTACTATGGATTTCATACTAAGTATATAGTATCGGAATGAAATGTGTGTCGCAACAGTAGGTCATCCAGATGTAATATGCCACATTTTCTCCTTCCAACACATTGGTAGGTTGAGTAATTTAGCCAAGATTATCTGAGGTCAGAGCTTGTTCAGCTGTTAATCCTCTTCTTCAACCCATCCCAAAAAGACTGAGTCACTACTCAGCAACCCTTTTGTGCAAGTGAAAAATAGCAGCCTATAGAGCTTGTTGGTCTCCCCGATGTCAAACCTTGCCGAGAAACTCAAACAGTAAAAAAAAAAAAGTCAGCGTTAGGTGGCAAACAGCTCCCGCCCAATGTGTTTGGCTTGGCTTTTCACATAACGAAAGCTCCATAAACAATGAGGAGATTGAGTACAGCTTTTTATTGACTTTGACACATTTTTTGTGATCGTTGTATAGGTAGCTAAAAGCTGCTCTTGTGTGAATAGCATTAGTGATCGAGTAGCATAAAAACACAATCATAATTCTAAACATGAAGGCTTACGATTTGTCATGTGATTTATGTTTCAGGACTGCGAACAGCTCTTCCCCTGAACTTGCCCCGCTGGAGAACGCTCACATCATGAAGTTTCTTTCAGAAAGCATGTCCTTCAACCCCTCAAAACCAAGCACTGACAGCTACACGACAGACAACTATGATAAGCAAGTCAACCTGAACAACATCTTCGAATCTCTCCTGCCCCAACCATCGCAGAAATCATGGCCATCTGATCAAACCTTCCTGGAGGCCACACCTGAGGTCCGCATTAATGTAGCACATTTTCCCAACACACATTTGCAATATACATTAATATAATAATATATTAAATTTGAAGGTATCTTTATATGAATTATTTTATGTCTTTTGAGTCATTGAAACTAATGCCTTTTTAATTATTGTACTTATTTAATAATTATGATCAATTTGTGACACATCTGTTTATTTTCTTCTCAATGAAACAGCATATTGGCCACAATGGATTTGGGGGACAGACCAGCCCTGTTTACTCAGATTCCTACTCTTCTCCAGGCAGATACAGGTAAGAAAGGACTTACTTCTATAATAAGAACTTTGTCACTTGATGATTCTATGCAAGCCATAAAAATAAAAATAAAAAATCAACAGAGAAGAGTAATGCTGTTGCATAAATATATATATTCAATGTGTTTTGCAGGAATGATTTCCAATTCCTTCTCGGTGCCCCACAAGCTTCCCAGCACAAGACGACAGAAATCCCTATGGTTTACCTTAACAAGGGCCAGTTTTACCCAATTACACTTCAGGGGGTTGACAGCACTGCCGGCGTGCCATGCAGCAAAGTCAAAGTAAGCTATATTTCCATGAACACACATATTGGAAATTTCCCAAAAAGTCTATGTGAAGAAGAATTCAAACTTGCCATATAACAGGGTTGGTCTGCTCCAAAGACTTGGTCTAGCCTGTATTGAAGTATAGTAGTTTGACATTTTGGTACAGCAAAAAGCTTTTTAAACTCTTTAGACTAAACTCAAATACCCGTAAGTTTGTGAACCCAGGAGACGGTGAAGACGGATTGTCGTTTTATTTTTTCTAAAGCAAGCATTGCTACGGTGCTTGACAAAGAAGAAAGAAAGGAGTATTAGAGTGGTGACTTCCAAAGAGACAAGCGTTTGTCCTACAGAGAGTCACACAATGCCTAAAAAACACTAATCATCCTTCTTTTTTCTCTCTCAGACGGTGATCATGGCAGTGTTTGAGAATGACAAGAGTCCTGAGATGCAGTTGAAGTACTGGAACCACTGGCACGCTCGACAGCCTACCGTTAAACAAAGAGTCATTGATATCGGTGAGTATCTCAGCATTACTACACCGAAATAACACTGATGATTACATGTTTTGTATATTAACAGTTGATACATCTAAATATCCTGAAAGAATTTTTACAAGATTCAAAATTAGATTTTAAGACGCATCTTTAGAGAACATATGTTGAGGAAAAACTAATTGTATACATTGGATTTACATTGATGGCATATTAAAATACAGTGTTAGGAGTTAAACTTTACCCATTTGTCAGCATTTGTCATATAAAATATTATAAAATTAAGCACTTACTGACTTACGTTTCACTGATTAAAAATTCAGAATAACCAAACACTGCTTTAATTCTAAATACATATAATGAATATATAAATAAATATAAATATAATAAATCTATAATGCTGTCTACACTCTAAAAAACACAGTGTTAAAAACTACCCAAACTGGGCTGTTTTTAACCCTATTGCTGGGTAAATATAGGACAGAACACATCAGGGGTTAAATTAACCCAAGTAATTGGGTTATTATTTTTAACCCCAAAAATGTGTTGTTTTTTTCAACCTAATAATTGTTTATTTTTACTAAAATAACAGGTTAGTTTGACTTAATTAATAGGTTACATTTTCAAATGTAATTTTTAGCTTTCTTTTAAAATCATTAACCACATAAAAAACAAACAGGTGAATATTGTATCAAAACTAAACACAAATTGTGAACTGCATTCAAAACAAGTCGTTTCATATTTATGGGTTGCTCGTAAACATTTATAATAATAATATATTTATGTGACATTGCAGTCAGCCCCTGCTGGGAGTTGATTTGACCCAAGGAGCTGGGTTGATGTGCATGTGTGGTGCTAGGGTTGCATTGATTTAAGTCTTAGAAATGATTACCCAGAAAATAACCCAAGTTTGGGTTACATAGCACAACCCAAAAACTACCCAAGACTCTGAAAATAACCCCCAAAAACTACCCAAATGCCTCAACCCAACATTTGGGTAGAAAAAATAACCCCGGATTTTTTAGTGTGTATAAAACATTTTACACTCAGATTTTAACACTTTATTTTTACAAAAGTTATTATGACACGAACAATATCAGATGTTTTTATTATATACCGGTTACCGCCGCGCCCAAGATTAGCTTTTAAAGTCAGATGTCATATAATGTTAAATGCCTTGATTGATGTGTATTTAATTTCATAGAATCTGCATTAATAAATTCTTCTGTACTGACTTTCAGCTGACTACAAGGAAGTTTTCAGTGGAGTGAGTAACGTTGAAGAAGTTGCTTTCAACGCGCTGTCCTTCATCTGGAACACCAATGAAGAAGCCAAGGTATAAAATCAAAAAGCAACACACGGATCCACCTGTCACTTGTTTTTGTTAAGTGATGGCTTGAAAGGAGGATCATTTAGAGGAGTGTCAGAGAGCAGTGGTATCTACGGTATGCTGCCTCCTCAGGCACCTGTCATCATAGGGAATAAAAAAAAAGAGAAGAAAGAAAGAAAGAGGGAGTGAAGGAAGCAGGGAAGAAAAGAAAGAGAAATAGGACTCATTTCAGCATGCCCCCAAGGTAGTGATGGGTGGGACAACGAAACTCACAGCAGGTGGAGCAGAGATGAAATGAAAGAATACTATCTTTCTAACACGCTTTTCTGATTAATTGAAATTGAACAACAAGTTAAAAGTCATTAATATTAAGACCCAGCAAACAATTTTATGTTTAATAGACGTCTAATAGACATCTAAAAGTAGACAGCTTGGCTAAAACAAGGCTAAATTTGGGTTGTCAGTGAAAATCTAATAAACATCTAAGAATAATCCAAAACTAGATAGTCGTCAAATAGACTGCTCTAGTTTTGGCCTAGTTTTTCACAGAAAACCTAAATTTAGCCTTGTTTTAGTCAAGACGACTATGTTTAGACGTCTATTAGACATCTGTTAAAAACCAAAATGCTTGCTGGGGAGTTGTGGGGAGTGCTTAGCTTTTAATTAAAATTTTAGAAGAACTTTACAATGCTTAGCTGGCAGCAATCCATTTTAAAAATCTGAATATGTACTGAAATAATCCAACTTCATGTATGTTTTATGTATGCCAGTGTACGATAAATGAATCACCATCTATAAGGAACTAGGAACATTTTTGGGGGAAACACCATTAATTAATTCGGTTTATCCATATTATTCAGGTGATTATATTTTATTGTTGTTTGGCTGCCAGTTGCAACATGTTGGATTTCGCCATGCTGTTCTCCATATGGACACTCCTTTTCTTTTGAAATGAATCGGATTTATTGAACTCATTTATGTCACATTTGCATATGACACATCTAATGCGTCTCATCCCTGACCCTTCCTTTTGTTTAGAGACTTAGCACAGATTTCGTTTTTGACAGGCCTGCGCATGAACACACAGCACCACACGTACCGCAGCGTTTCTGTTTCTAAAATGGACCAATTTCTTGAGAGTTCATGTTTTTGATGTGTTTTTCAGGTGCACATTGGCATCAATTCTCTGAGCACTGACTTCTCCTCGCAGAAGGGAGTTAAAGGTCTTCCTCTGAATCTTCAGATCGACACGTATGATTTCAGTTCCGGGAACAACCGTCTCATTCACCGAGCTGTTTGTCAGGTCAAGATCTTCTGCGATAAGGTGAGCCGCCATTTCCCAATGTGTAAAAAATCAAATATACAATTAATATTTTTATAATAATAAGGGTATGATATACAACAAATGTATTTGGATCTAAAATTTGGATCAAGACATTAATTATATTCATTATCAGGGTGTGCATTAGCTCATCTTGGACTGTCATAAATTTTTAAACGAAACACATTTCTGACTCAGTCATCGTGTCCTACTAATTTATTTAGTCAAACTCTGACAATCAGTTACTGGTGCATTTTCAAAGATGTAATAGCTGCTTTCAACGAAGCAGAAAAAAACAGAGCCTGAAGTATTTGTGCGTTTTTTCTTTCGGTCTGTCTATCTCGCTACTGGTGTCTCTAGAACCTCTATCTTCTGATTCCTATTGATTGATCCTTTTGTTGAGCTGATCAGATAATGTAACCAGACCGCCGTATCAGCCTCATCACTTTAAAGCCCGCTTGCATATTCCTCAGTGGCCATAGTTATTAGTCTGTGTGTGGAAATGCATGATGGGAAGGTTAGATTTAACACACGTCTAACTGGTTTAGCAGCAGCAGGTGAACTAAGTGCATTACTGCAATGCTGTGGTTTCTCTAGCTGGATCAGATGCATATCTACTACAATCAGCTGGCACCAAATCTAGACACCAACTATGAGTTGTTGACAAGAAGGCTCGTCATTTTTTTTCCCCACAGAATTTTTTTTTTAACTGTTTATCCTTTAAAATAACTCTAAAAATGTTTATACAAATATATTTTTTTTAAATGGTGAGCTGTATCGTGTTAAAAAAGAGAATGTTTACATGACTCAGGTTATAAATGTTCTGTTGACTTTGAATGTTTGCAGGGGGCAGAGAGGAAGATGAGAGATGAGGAGAGGAAGAGAAGCAAGAGGAGAACCAAGAACGTCGCAGACTCCAGCAATAACAGTGAGTACCATAAATACAACTCTCAGGAATTGACCCTATACCTAAAGTCTTTACACTTCTACCCTGTTTTGACCTGATTCCTCGGCTGCAAGGCTGAATGTGTTTTTACACACATATTTTCAATGATGAGGGCTCTTAATCTCAAAATCACCTGTGGGCCACAAGCCAAGAGGTGTTTTTTACTAGCGACTAGGGAAATGCTTTCCTTTATCGCTTTAGGAATTAAATGAACATTTCTTTTCTTTTCAGATTGTAAACAGGCTCTAGTCTCCAGCTCTGTCGGAAAGGACTCGACTTACTTTAAAACTCTAGATGATCACGTCACTCAGCCGGTTTTATTCATCCCAGAGATGCACTTCAGCACAATGCAGCGCTGCGGCCTGGTACGTCTTTCATTCACACAGCATACAAACACACACACACTTTTCCCTATATCCTAGGATATGTGGCTTACCGCAGCATTGTTGAGTCATGTTCACCAACACCCTGAGGGCCGAGACTATGGGAGCGAGAAAGGAAAAGTGTGGGAAAAAATGTGGTGGGAAAGAAGTGGGCTTGGAATAGGCCGATCTCGAGATCAGACACGCTAACTGGTGCGCTGAGTTTACACGACAGTGAGCGAAACTCACCTGAGGAGCTGACTGCCACACTGACTGACACTGGGATTAACCCGTGGGAGCTCAAACGCACACACGTGTGCACACACTTTTCTTCCAAGAGACGCTTTTCAGCTGTGTTTACACAGGCTAAGAGACGAGGGATGGAGGCTGTTCCAACAGGCCTTATTCCCACAGTCCAGACTAGCGTTTAAATTTCAACATCATTTCATAACATCAACGTCGTTTGAACTTTTAACATCTCACCAGAGCCCATAGTAGTGACTTTTGCCTTTTAGGGAAGGATTAGGAAGTCATGAGATAATGCTACGTTTTGTTTTGCGTTGTCACACCTCTTCACATTCGAGATGTCACTGCGATAGTGTGGCTATCGTCGTAATCATCAGCATGAGAACACGCAATAGGCAGGAAATGAAGTGACATCTTAAAAACCTTGATTTTTATCTGTTTGTTATTGTCCAGGTACCCCCTGTTAGCCTGGAGGAAAGTGAAAGGTCGTCGCTGAAACGTTACGCAGACGCCAATGACCAGAGCAGCTCCCCGCCAAGCAAACAAGCCCGCCGAGACGAGCAGCAGAGAGGTACGAGACAAGTCTCTAATCAAATTAGGGATGCAAGAATCTTTCAACCCCACAGTGTTTTGATGGTAGATTCTTTTTTCCCCCCCGCAGTTCTCCTGTACGTCAGACGAGAATCTGAAGAAGTATTTGATGCCCTCATGTTGAACACGCCAAACCTCAAGGGCCTTAAAGAAGCGGTGAGTTTTTTAACCTCTCTTTCCGTTAGACATATTCTCACCTCAACCCTTGAGAGGAACTGTACCTAAGACGTGACTCATGTCCCCTTTCTGCCTTCTCAGATTTCAGAAAAGTATGGCATGCAAGAAGACACCATTGGGAAAATTTTCAAGAAGTGCAAAAGAGGGTGAGTGTGATTATTTTTAAGCCGAACTCTGTTGGGCGGAAACATTCGGGGACAGTTAGACGCTGTGATGAAGTCACGAACAGCAGATAGAGGGATGTCGAAACGCTGAGACGTTAAACCCTTTTTTCTTACAATCTGAGCTCCATCTCGACAAGCTGCCAGGAAGCAAAGTCGACAGACCGGGTTGACAGGAGATCTATAGAGTTTGGAATGTGATGATTGCTGCTCCCCTTCAAAAAAAAAAAAAAAAAAAAACGAGCGAGAGAGAGAGAGAGAGAGAGAGAGAGAGAGAGAGGGAGGGTGAATTAAAAACAAAACAAAAGAAGGAAGACAGGATTATTTCAACAGGTAGAGTCATCTGACTGACTGAGGTAGTGTCTTTTTTACGCGTGGTCTATGAAGCTAGAGAAACCGTACAGATTAGGGTTCTGATAGGCTGGCGTCTGGTTGTGTAAGAGACACTACGTGCAAACTAATGAGAACAGCATTTATCTCTTTGCTTGTTGATCATCCATGACACCATGTAGACATTTGCGCTTACCTGTTCACTCATCCATTTCGGAGCATGTGTGGGAATAACTCACCTCAGTGCATCATAAAAGTACAGGCATTAAAATAAAGCGTATAATTTGATGAGCGTATTTCACACGCCTGCTAGAGCGTTTAAGGAGCGCTTGACCTAGATTGGTCAAAGAAACATGTCCAGGACTCTATTAAAGGCATTTTATCTTAATCATCCTAGCCTAGAGCTGTGTAACTTGGAGCTCAGTTTTCCTCAGGCCGTTAGTTGATGATATGGCTGAGGGAAAGCGACAGGTCGGGCCACATTCTCGCCCCAATCTTCAATCAGACTCCCTTCACCCTGAGGGCAGGGAGAGCTAGCACAAGCTCACTTTTAGACTGTCATACACCCGCACATCGTGCACACATTGGCCGGCGAAGACGACTGTTGTGCCAAATGATTGTTTGCGTAAGTCATAGAGATAAAGATTTGTGTTTTTAAGGAACTAAATCAGGGTCTGGCCCGAGGGAAGGAATGATGAATGTATTAGAAGATTGTACAGGAATGCATTAAGGTTTCTTTCAGCAGTTGGTAGGCCACAGTTCATCCACACGTCAGTCAACACCTAAACACAGTCACAATGACTAAAATAAATATCGTGGAGTGATGTGCAAATGTCACAAAACAAGTGTCAGAATGAAAGCACAGAGGCTTTTGTGTTGGTGAAAAGCAATCTGCAGTGTGGTTTTCGTTATCATATCAGTTAATTAAAAAAATATTTAATTTAATGTTACATGAAATCTACACTTATTTCCTGTATGTTAATATTTTGTTTTCACAAGTTTACATTTTGTAGTTTGCACAAAGAAAAATCTGCGTTGTTTCCAAAAGGCCCTCAAAATGCTATTTTGTGTAAATAAATGGCAAAAAACAAAAAGCATAAATAAATAAAGCATTATTATATCAATTATGATCTGAAATGGGTAGACATTAATTATTTAATGACATTTAACATAATCTTTAGCAAATCTCACAATACCCAGCAGCGCCAGGAGGCCAACATAACATCAGATTGAAGTTGTAACCCAAGGTCGTGGGGACGTTGCATTTTGTTTGGAACTGAAAATTGAGTTGATGTTAGAACCCAGCGTCAGGCTGATGTCAATGTCCAACGACCAACATAAAATCTACCATTTATCAATGTCTAATAATTTTAATGTCAATATGACGTTGGTTTAAGATGTTGGTTCGACATTGGATTTTGGTCACTTTCCAACAAAACATAAAATCAACCAAATATCAACTTCATTTGGTGTCGTTATTGGACATTGAATTTTGGTCACCTGACATCGTGATCTAAATCTAATATTAATGTCTTATGACGAGGGCCACACGGAATCTGCGCACGCAGAATTCTGCAGATTATTAGCCCATCATTGATTCTGTTTATTTACTGGTGTAAATGTGTGTAAATGTATATTTAATCATTTTTCAAAATTATTTCAGGAATAATATTGACTAATATGAAAATATTAATGCGATTTTTATTTACAATACAGTTTGCAAAGTAATATTTTCGGTGATTTAGTAGATATTTTGTATGAGATACTTTCTTTGTTAACCAAAGAAAGTGGATCTAGTTAGATTCGTATTGTAAACATTAAATAAATGTTAAAAAGGTATTACATTTAATTCATATAATAAGGTTTTAGTTATTATACTCCTAAAATCATTCCGCATAAATCCGCAGATTTTTAACAAAATACTCCGCAGAAATAGCAACAAATGTCCGCAGATTCCGTCTGGCCCTACTTATGACGTTGTGTGCCTGCTGGGTACATATACAATTTTATTCGTAGCTGCATGTTGACTGATTCTATTCATAGCATTTCAAATGCATTTACCTTTGAGTGTTTTAATTTTTTCCAGTTTTTTTTTCCTTGATTAAAATAGTTTAAATATGGACAATAATTTTAATAACTCTTTCCTTTTCTCTTACAATCCACAGGATCTTTGTAAACATGGACGACAATATCGTCGAGCATTACAGCAACCACTCCGCCTTCCTCATAGAGATCAGTGAAGTCATCGTTAACCACTACCAGGTCACACTTATGGAGTTATAGATGACATCATCGACTAACCACACCTGGTGCTGCCGGCAGCCTCTCCATCAAAAAGCACGACAGAGAGCCACTTTGCTACAAGCTGCCAGCTATAACATTTTCACCTTCATATCACTGCTCACCTGTGTAAATATCATTTACCTCGTTTGTACCTTCTTGTTATTTTATCGACAATTATTTTATAACGCGAGCAATTACGATCAATGAGGTACATTTAATTTTGTAAATATTTATTGTAAATATACATAATTATCATAATGTTGCGTGATGATATGATTTTAAAAGAGTAATATGATATTATTTCAATGACAAACTTGCCTTTTTTTTGGAGCTGACTCTTTGCTGCTTATGATAGGCCCATCATTTCTAGGACAGGATGTGACGCGTTTGTATCGCTTTTTGCTCTGATGGTGGTTTGCATGTTTATTAATCTTGCCGTATGTTACTTCAGCATACTTCCAGTCAGGGTGCTGTAACTATCAGCCTTTTAGTTTCACATCTAAAACACTCCACGAACATAAGAGTGTTTTAGACTTTAAAGTCGCACATTTCCACCCTCAAAGAGCCGCATGTCTGTCAGTGTTTCGATCACCACATTTTAAAAACTGGCTCCACGCATTTCGAATCTGTGTGGCTGTAACGGTTGTCAGGACAACCAGCCCCTTTGTCCTCCAACATTTAGAAGAAAAAAGTTCGGATGAACCACTGCAACATCGAACTTGCCCCAATATCAGATGAAATAATGGTGACTTTTCATTTTGTGTGTTTTGCTTCATAAAACTTGTACATTTCAAATGCTTTATATTGCTGTCAAACAACATTGATATACTAAAGCTGTGTTTCCCTTTTTTACTGCCTCTGCTTTTATAAGGAAAATAAAATCAAAATTACTTTACATATTCGGCTGTGTCTGTCTTTGTCTTTTTTTGAAGAATCTTCCTTGCTGAGAAAGTCATGCAAAAATGAACATTTGCTGTAGTAGAACGTTAAAGAATATCTTTAGCTGAAAAGGTGGTCTTTGTTGATTAAAGAAATACATGTTGAGGTCACACTTTATTTTGATGGTCAGTTTGTTGAATTTAAGTTAGATTGCATCAACATGCTAACTAATTCTCATTAGATTATAAGTAGATAAAGTTGGGGGGTTGGGGTTTGGGTTAGTGTAAGTTGACATGTACTAGCAAAGTTTATAGCCAGTTAAAGTTAAATGTCTGTTGAAGGACTGTTAAATGTCAGTATACACAGATATTAAGCAGACAGTCTACTAATACTCAAAAGGACCATCAAAATAAAGTGTTAACC
>CAIGQQ010033238.1:454794-483580 GCA_903798035.1 Danio albolineatus
TATATGGATGATTCCCAGAGATGGGTTGCAGCTGGAAGGGCATCCGCTGCATAAAACAAATGCTGGATAAGTTGGCGGTTCATTCCGCTGTGGCGACCCCGGACTAATAAAGGGACTAAGCCGAAGAAAATGAATAAATGAATATATACTGGAAAAACTATATTGATGGCACGGTGGTTCACAGCAAGAAGGTCGTTGATTCGAGTTTGCATGTTTTCCCCATGCTTGTGTGGGTTTCCTCAGGGTGCTCCCCCACAATTCAAAGACAATTGAATAACTAAATTGGCCGCAGTGTCTTTGTTTGAATGTGAGAGTGTATGGGTGTTTCCCAATACTGGATTGCGGCTGGAAGGACATCTGCAGTGTACACCATATGTTGGATGAGTTGGCGGTTCATTTTGCTGTGGCGACCCCTGATCAATAAGTGAAGTTTATTTATAAACTAATTTCGAGAGGATCACATGCTTATGATCGCTTGCGGCTGGTGTTGCATTATCCAATTTATGATTCACCAATAAGACGATTCCTAAGCTACTATAAATACCCTAAGTTACATATGACAGCCATCTTCGTTTTGAAGAATCCCCCCCTCCACCCCTACTCCTCCTTTCTTAGATGGGTGGCATGGTGGCCCAGTGGTTAGCACTGTTGCCTCACAGCAAGCACGTCACTGGTCCTAGTCCTTACCAAGCCAGCCGACGTTTCTGTGAGGAGTTTACACGTTCTCCCCGTGCTCAGAGCCGTGCACAAGGGGGTGGCCCGGTGGCTAGAGCCACTGCCCCACTGCCCTCATTGGCTGACATGCCCCTCTCAGCTTGTGGCCCCTACCCTCTCCCTCCAACGAGTCTGCGCCCCCGCCCCTGGCTGTTCAGTTACCGCTTCGCTAAACATCCACTGATTCCGTTAATCCACTCCATGTTTTACCGCCCGCTCCATAATCCACAGCGTCACTCACAATCTGTAAGTGATGCATTTTTTGGTTTGGGCCACTACCCCTCAAAATGTCTGTGCATGGCCCTGCCCGTGTTCATGTGGGTTTTCCCCGGGTTTCCCGGTTTCGTCCTATCGTTCAAAAACATGCAAATTAAGTTAATTGACTAATCCAAATCCGCATCATAGACACGCTCCTAGTAAGTAGTCATCACTTGAGATGCAATCACTATCTGTTCATTAGCTACTACAGCAGGGGAGTTCTTGAGATCTACCTGAGCTCAAACTCCCCTCTCGCTTTGCAAACGGGAGGGAGCCTCGAGCTCAAGGATCTTATGAGCTCAGGGCTCTCTCCCGGGACAGCATCCTAAACAAGCTTTATAATCAATCATCAGCCTAAGTGTGAACTCTTGAAAGTGACTAAACAGAAGGAAAATGAACGAATAATAAATAAAACTAAATTAACGCCGGTGTACCCTGATGATAGAAAGAGGTCTGATGTTTCTTTAAGTAACCTGAACATGTCACATACTTTTGCATATATGTGACAGAAAGCTTGTGATTCAGACTGTTGTTGTGTACATGTTCAGGATCATTTGTCAAGAATGTGGGGTAAAGATTATAATGGTGTAAATAATGTTGTGTCTTGCGCTGTCACAGACATATCATATCACAGATCAGTAAAAGCAAAAGATAATCATTTTGTTTTGCCTGTGTGTTTTTTGACTATCCTTTTAAAAGACAGTTCACTCAAAAATGAAAATGAAGTCATCATTAACTCTCTCTCTCATGTGGTTTTAAAACTATCAGTTTCTTTTTTCTGTTCAGGAGGATATTTACTGGGACCCATCAATTTCCATAGTAGGAAAAAATAAATAAGTAAAAAAATATTTAACTATTTCACTTCTTTTGCACTCACAGCAAGAAGATCACTGGTTTGAGTCAGAGTTAGCTTTTTTGTATGAAGTTTGCATGTTCTCCCTGTGTTGGCGTGGGTTCCTCTGGGTGCTCCGTTTTCCCCCACAGTCTAAAGACATGCAATATAGTTGAGTTGAATAAACTAAATTGGCCATAGTGTATGAGTGTGTATGGATGTTTCCCAGTACTGGGTTTCAGCTGGAAGGGCATCCGCTGTGTAAAACATATGCGAAGGAAAATGAATGAATGAATAAGAAAGAAACACAAATGGGTTTAACAAGTAAAGGGAGAGTAAATGATGACAGAATTTTCCTTTTAGGGTGAACTATTCTTTTAAGCTGTGTGGGACACATTAAGTCACGCAACCATTGCCCTCCAAACTATTAAAAGTGAAGTCAGAAATTTGAAAAATATAGGCTAATTTAGTCTAACTGGTGGGCATTGTTATACTTACCTATTTCTACACATTTGCACTCAAAGAAATGGCTTTTTGCATCTTGTTCAAATGACTTATTTCAAATGAGTTGAAACAACACAATTCTTAAGTTTTTTTTAGAGCGACAACTTAATTGTTTTGTTCAATCAACTTAAACTTGTAAAAACGATTAAGTTAACTGATTTGTGTTGGGACAACATGAATTGTGTGGAACCCAGCATTTTTTACAGTGTGTGTCGGAGGTCACAGATAACAACAGTGTTTTGATCATAGCGCAATGTTGTCCGGTAACAGATTATTAATCTGTAACAGATTAATACAGGTGCCGGAAACAAATTTTCTTGCAGCATATTTTTTGTTTGAAATTCCTGGTGCTGTTTTGTCTTGTTTACATATTTCTTTGCGGCTCTTTGTGATTGATAAAGATACCATATAAACCATATTAACAATGACTCTGTAGGTTCAATACTAAAAATGAACCTGGACTAAATGTATAGTTTTCAATGCACACTATTTCTTCCATCGAACCAAAAAAAAAAAGAGAAAAAAGAGAAGGTTAACTCATTTCAAAACATGGACTAAATACTACCAAAGACATTAGAGGTCAAATGCTTGTTTGTTCAGCAGTCAGCCCCTCTGAAGGTGAAAGTAAATGTACATCTACTAATTGACTTTTTTGTTGTTGTTTTTGCTACAATATGGCCAAGATTAATAAAAGAGGCTGGGTTTTTAAAATCCTCTTCTTTTTCTTTTCATGTTTTTATTCGCATGTTTTTTCCCCCTCTTTCATGAGATCATCTGGTTCAGCAGCCAGTCTGCATATTGCAGTCAGAACACGTTGGACTTGCTGTTTGTTCTGGTCCTCTGGTGCGTCTGTCTGAGTGTGTGTTAGAAAGAAGGACGGGGGTGTATGGAAAGCCTCATACACAAGACTAGAGAGAACCAGTGAGCGGGGGAGAGACAAAAGACAGAAAGCAGAAGGATCCGTCTCAGAATTAACAAAAATTCAGCAGCTGAATGATCACTCCAGAGAGGTGAGTGCATGACTTCTCTGTTACGTCTGATTCAAATAGACACGCAGAATACCCATGAAAATTTTGTAGGGTGAACGCACAGCCAGCTCAGCATGCATGTTGGATTTCTCTCTAATGTGTTGATCCAGACTCATCTTCTTGCTCCTTCTCATGGGTGGATTTTAAAAAAATAATATTAGAAAAGCTAAAACTCGACTGCTGCTTGCGATCGGAACGTCATGCTGTTTTTCCAGATATTTAATAACTAGTATGGCTTGAAGACAGACGTCAAAAGTGGCAGGTGCTTTCAGAATGTCAGTAGCCACATTTTTGTTGGTGTGGCAGGTTATGTAGTATGTTTTCATTAACACACTGGTGTCAGTGCGTCCTCTTAAAGGTTTGTTTTCGGGTTGCCATGCAACACTAGTAACTGGAACAGGAAATTAATGAGAGGATAGATGCAATTTAAAAACATGCATTAGTTGACCAATATGTTGAAACCTCTCTCTAGGAGATACATTTGATACTGATGTTGTCAAGACGTTGTTTAACGACCAATTCGATGATGAAAATACTCAGAAATAGAGGATACGCGTACTAAAAATAACCACTTTTTATAGCGTCACATCATTCACGGTTTCTCATTTGTGATTTATGTGCGGAACAGGCATCAGCTTGCTCTCTGAGCACCCAGCCGTCTGACTACCTGTCTACACATAACATCTCCATTTCGAAATGTGTTCACAATCTCAGCTTGTAGGACGACACAAGCACACATTTGCGTCAGAATGTGATGTTCGAAGTCTAACACCTGTGGCTGGTATTTTAAGAACTGTTTCAGATGTACCACAAAAGATGCAGCTGTACCATCGTCCAGGTTTCTGTCTCTTAGCAACAGCGGGCCACTCACCTCCACTCTGCTTGTTGCCAGGAGCGACGATGTTTCTTAGAGCTCAAAGGAGAGCCGTCAGCTAACAAGACGTTCTCTTCCAGACCTGTAAAAGCAGGAGTGTGTTTGTGTTGATGAGTGTCTTCTAGAATCTGTAACTGAATCTTATTTATTGCTTACCAGGTTTTTGACAGCGGTTTCATCTTGAAGAGATACCCATTGAAGAGATGCACACTCCAGCATCCATGCTGATGGGGGTGGTGTTCGCCCCTCTAGGCCTCGTGCTGGTGTTCACTGCTGCCATAACACCACAGTGGAGGGAAGGACAGGCGAGGCTGGGTGCGGCTGGGAGGGGCGGGGCAACAGAGCTCCTCCTACTCCGCTCGGACGGCCTATGGGAGAGCTGCCTTCAAGTGGTGCACTCTGAGGTCAAAGAATGTTGGCCGGTGTCAGGGTCCTACCAGCGGGACTCTCGAGTCCGAATGGTCCAGGGCATGGTGCTGTCGTCTCTCTTCCTGTGCGGAGCAGGGATCGTGCTCGCCAGCATCGGTGTCCGTTGCTGGACTGATATCCCGCTGAGGAGTGTAGCAGCAGCTGGCGGTCTGTTGGTGGCGCTGGCCGGTGTGCTCAGTCTGACTGCATTAGGTGTGTACACTCGGCACCTTTCCAAGCTGGGGATCGATGTGGATTCAACTTTATCAGAGACACAAGGACTCAACGCACACAAGCCGCCCCGGCTAACTCTACATCCGGCTGGGTCGCTGTATTTCGGGTGGGTGGGAGCTTGCGTACAGGTGCTGGGAGGGGTCGCACTGCTCTACGGGTTCAAAGACATGAAGTGTTCATCCTGCCGCAAGCAGAGACTCAAGGACAGTACAGAGATGTATGCAGTGAACTGTTAGATGGACCAAACGTTTCAGAGAGCTCAAGAGACTCTTAGGGGGCTTTCATGCTAGAATATTTGATTCGCAATTGCGTGTCAAGAGTTTGGATCAGGGTTGTCCAAAGTTGGTCCTGGAGGGTGCCTGCATGTCCTGCAAATTTTAGCTCCAACACAGCTGTTTTAAAGGCGCTAGTAAGACTAGCAAGACCTTGATTAGCTGCTTCATGTGTTTGATTATAGGGATGGAGCTAAAATATGCTGGTCAGTGGCCTTCCAGGACTTAAGATTGGATAATGTGACCTCTGAATTCACGACACACATCTGAACTGTGTGGACTGGGATATGGGTTACGTAAAGTCTGTTAAGGCAGTAGTTCTCAACTGGTTTGGCCACGGGACCCACATTTTTACATGGTCATCAAGCCGCGACCCAATTTTTTAGGAAATATAATTTCAGAAATTATAATTAATTTGTTTGTTAACATACACAAGTAGTGACAGATAAATCATAAGAAAATCACAAAGACTTACAATTAAACAATATTTTATTGCTGTCATTTAACAAAATGTATCAAATTATAGAAATACTACAAGGTAAAAACGACAAATACTGTAAACAGCGGTTAGGGTAGAGAAATGTTCAGTTACCGAACTAAACTGAACTGTTGTCACGCGCACATTTCAAAATAAAAGTCCGGTATAAGCAAAATAAATTTTATTTATTTATTTATTTTTGACCACGCACTCCGCGACCCACTAAAAATGGTCGCGACCCACCAGTTGAGAAACACTGTGTTAAGGTTCACTTCTAATGTGAACAGAATTGTACTAGATCGTAAAAGTGAGCTATTATTGGTCTGAATTGGTGGTTATTTGTTTACACCCCTGGTTTCCTGACACACTGAAAGAAGATTTTTACCTGATTTCTGCTTTCAGAATTAGCATTACATTTATAATAATTGTACATGTTCCATCCTACACCTACTGGTGCTTTGGAAACAATTTTCAAGATAGCAAAATTAAACAGAAAAATTACAGAAAAATGCTATGTAGCAACAGGGCTACATCGCTGCTACTCTTATAATGCAAATGTATCATGGAACCAAATACCACAACGTAAACACAATCTAGCATGGGCAAGGAAACGGGTGCCAATCAAACTCTAGTTGGAACCAGGCAATCAAGTCAAGTGTGAAAGCACCCCTCGAGTTCAAACATGACTGCTTGAAGTGCAGCTTGTAGTGTTTATGAACTGGGTGAAGTAATGTGAAACAGAACAAAAGCTTATTGAAGTATTAAGCTGTTACCAGAAGATTAAATGGGATAATGAATTCAAAAATGAAAATTTCGCAATCCATTTCTTATTCTCCAAGAGACTCTCAGAGTGTCTTTCTTATGTTAAACACAAAAGAAAATATTTTGAAGGATGTTGGAAACCTGTGGCCATTGATAAGCTATTTTCCCCCAGTATGGATGTCAGTGACTACTAGTTTCCTACATTGCTTTTTAACAGAAACAGAAACTCATAAAAGTTTAGAACCACTTCAGGGCGAGTAAACTGTGAGTCAATTTTCATTTCTGCGTGACCATCTCTTTAAGTTCCATTCACACGTAGAATGACAAATGTAATGCCATATTAGTGTCCACATCAATGATTATCCTCTGTTTAATATAAGCGCGCAACCTAAACTCATTACAGCCGAGTGAATTCTGATCAATGTTTTATAATTCACCAGCAGCATCAAAAAAGCTTACTATAATATTGTTCGACTGTGTTGATATCTTTATAAGTGGCATTTGATAGGTAGTGCACTTGAATCATACAAATATGAAAGCATTTAGGTTATCATCCTAAATTCAGTGTGTTCAGTGTGAGTGGGCCTTTTGGAACGGATCTTGCTGAATGCATTTTTGCATTAAACTGTTTTAATCGTAATTCCGTGTAAGCCAGCACTAGACCTTTGATTACATTTCACTGCTTTTATGAATGTACTGCACATAAGTGCCATATTTTTAAGATGTCACGTCAAGTTTCGTCATCTATGAAGCGTGCCTCACCAACATGCTATTCTTAATTCTGCAGTGACGTAAAGGAGGCATTCTGTGTGAATGGTCAGCTGATAAGATCATAATGAATGTGTGAGCTGGATCTCAGTTGGAAGGCTGCGCTCTCTGAAGGTCGCATATGCCATCTTTTTTCAAAATAAATAATCATAACATTCCAAACAAAAACAGCAATGACAATATACTATAGGTCACAAGAAATAATAAGCATTTTTATAATCACTGCTTTTCTAAAATTAGACCTCCAGAGGGATTATTCTTTCCATATGAGTCACAGCAGATTTGACTGTTCATTGTGACAATACTGTATCATTCTTCACAATGTTATTGTACAATCTAAGCTATGTGCTTCTGTCATGAGGTTGTAGGCATTTTGGGCTTTTCCCACTAGTGTGCGAGACCTGTATATTGTGTCATTGTACTCAAGCCTTATGACTGATAAACGTTTCATATTTGGACCAACGGTGAGCTTCTGTAACATGTTGATCTGTATTTAATTACTACCTGTGCTTGATAAATCTTTGTTGTAAATATTGATTAAACCTGTTTGCGTTAGGCTAGTGATTAAACATTTCAAAGCATGTTTTCCCTGCATCTATGTCATGTGAAAAGTCAGACTGCTTGACATATTTCAGTCATCGTGTCTGCTCAGACTATTTTTTGACTTGTCATGCTACCTAATAATGATTTCACATCAAATGTCTTGTTTTGGTAAGTACACAACAGCCTGACCTGTACATTCCCACATTACAAGGAGCTGAGATCATATAACATCATGACATTTTGTTGTTTTAACAGTTTAGATGTGCAGATGTTTTGGATTGAGACAATCACTTATTCGACTTGAAGAGTTAGGCTGATAAGTAGTTACACTAAAATATACACCAAAACATACCTCTTTTAATATAGCTTATAGTTTAATAGCTGTGAGAATAAACTATTTAAGGAGCATTTAAATTCCAGAGAAACAGATTGGCTTTGGCTTTGCTTAAATACAGTAATTGTACACTTTGTATAAACATAAGGCAACTGACTCAAATCTCATGTTTCTATTTCATTTTGCATTTTTATCTGAATGTCAATGCATGTGTATAACTAAAACTAACACAGCAGGACGAAAAAAAATTATATTTATATATATATATATATATATATATATATATATATCTGGGAAATCCAATTGGTCTACAGGTGGATGAAGATGCAAAATCATGAATTATTTAACACTAACTGTTCACTTTGTTATTTTTCTCTTATTTGATACAACAAAATAATGACTTGATGGCAAGTTGTTGTCTTAAATGAAATGAAAAAATATAATCAAGTTTTTGACATTTTAGAATTAGATAAAAAGAGAAGATTCTGGTGCAACAATATGAACATACAGCGCATATATGCACAAATATACACTTGTGATAAACCACTACAATTCTCAAAGGAAGATGTGTCTGCTCCTCATGAACAAAACACCGGCGCCACTGTGTGGCAACTGTGGGGAAATGACCATTTCTGGGCATTCACTACAAACACTTTGCACAATGAGGTATCCATTCTTTTCCTCAGGAAATATAGTTTTTGAGTCTGAACTTGTTTTCAGGATTTGCATTACCAGAAAACTTCTAGGCCTGTTTACACTAGGCATCACGATGAGTTTTGTCCAAGAGATCACAAGTAGATGCAGTTTTACACTTTTAATTACCAGCTTTTGTCCACTTTGTCCAGCTATTTTTGTCCAGTATTTGCTTTTACTGATCTTTCAATCTAATATTAATTAGATACATAGTATAAATAATATAAATATAAATTTACACTACCGGTCAAAAGTTTGGGGTCATAGGATTTTTAAATGTTTTAAAATAAGCTTATCCTGCTCACCTTGGCTGTATTTATTTAATCACAAATACAGTGCAAATTGTGCAATTGTGAAATATTACTGCACTATAAAAGAACTGTTAAAAAGTAGTTTATTCATTCATTTTCTTTTCGGCTTCAGTCCCTTTATTAATCTGGGGTCACCACAGTGGAATGAACCGTCAACTTATCCAGCATTTGTTTTACACAGCTGATGCCCTTCCAGCTGCAACCCATCACTAGGAAACATCCATACACACATACACTACGGACAATTTAGCTTACTCAATTCACCCATACCGCATGTCTTGGGACTAGCGGAGGAAACCACAGCACCAGGAGGAAACCCATGGGAACACAGGGAGAACATGCAAACTCCACACAGAAATGCCAACTGACCCAGCTGAGGCTCGAACCAGTGACCTTCTTGCTGTGAAGCAATTGTGCTACCCACTTCGCCACCGTGACACCCAAAGGTAGTTTATAATTTAGTTTAATAATTTATTCCAGTAATTTTCAGCTTCATTACTCCAGTCTTCAGTCACAGAATACTTCAGAAATCACTCTAATATGAATTATTGTTATTGTTATATTAATGGTAATATTAACAAAAGCAATAATGACTGGAGTGAGAATTTTATTTGAAACTGCACACTATTAAAAAAGCAGTTATTTAAAATTGTAATAAATATTAGACAATTGAATTTTTCTTATGTTTAATATGTGCTACCTTGATAAACAGAATAATTTTCTTTAAAAAAATTTTTTTAAATCACCCCAAACTTTTGAGAGCATTGAGTTTTTGACAATTTACTGCCTGCAAAATAAAACGCTTAAATACTGTTGTGCTAATGTGCTTTAACACTTTAAGAATGAGTTCAACAAGTGAGGATTAAGCAGTCTTTTGTGGTTGTTTGAAAGCATTGAACACCTGAATGGATTCCAGTTTTCAACATCTCCCAGTAGTCGACATTTGACAAGCTCAAAAGTGCTTCAGTCCCCATTTGCACTAATATTTAGTGTTGTCTACTTGTGATCTAATTCACAAAAGTGCATCTTTTAATACCAGCTGTAAATTGTGCCCTCCGTTATAAAAATAATAAAATATACGTATAAAAGGAATACTTTCTTTCTGTCTATCATATCAGAACATACCGAAAACATAATCCTACATACGCAAATCTCACATGCACACCTGAAGTAAAAATGTATCATGTCAATATAATTAATCTAAAATACTATTTAAAACTACACACATCAGCATAATCAATGCTCTTAGCAAGTGCCTAAAGTTAGATTTTTTCTTTTGCAGACGTGTAAAGTAGTTCTTAACTCCAGATGACTGATCTTACTATGCAATTCAGATCTGAAAATTTATCCCAGTGTTGCACTTTCTGTTTTAGTTACGTTTCTTTACAGCACAGGAGGAAAGCGGTCACATTGTCGCAAGTTCTGTACACGTGTCATATGTAAAAGTAGCTCTCTGTAGATGTTTCGTCTGTGTCTGTGCTCTGCGTTCGCATCGGCACCTGTGCATTTGTAGGAGTGGAGCCTCCATCATTAGGAGACTCTGCGTCCACCAGCTGTTCTCCATCACTCAGACTCAGCGCTCTCGCCTCGTCGCTCGCCTTGTTCACTGTGTCTGTACTGGGTGAGTCTTTCAGTTTGTGTAGTTTCTCGATGTCCTGCAGCAGCTCTTCGTTGAACTGCTTCCACTGACGATACTTCTGCGGTGTGAACTCTGAATCCTCCAGGATCCTGTTGATCAGATGAAGCTCCGCCTCCTTTGCCTATGAAACACAAGCAGCCAATGAAAAACATTGCATATTCTTGATAACTGATCATGTTTGCACGTGTTATAAGAGAAGATGAACTAAGAAATCAAAAACTTCTTGATCTTTTAACATGTATTGTACTATAGAGCATTCCATAAGCTTCAGAACTTTATATTGTTAGTCATAAAAAGCTAATATTGAAGCCAGTCAGGTTGTGGAATGAACCAATGTTGTGGCTAAACTCTGCCTCCTTGGAAGATCAATGGCCCACATATACATCATTGCCTGTTAAGCTTCTCCCACAGATTCATATTACAGTAGGTACCGTAAATAATGAGAGCAATATGCAGGTTATCACAAAAACCAATAAAATTATTAAATAAAGCTGATGAAACTGTTCTGAAGATATTCAGGTTTGTATTCCAGAAAGCAAGGTGAACTTAATTGATAATAAACCCTATAGCTTCTTACCTATGGTGTGTCAGCTCTAAAACTGCTCCTGGGAGCCAGGTAACTCAGAGTATGTTAACCCTGAACACAAAATACATTCTCAATAGAAAGGAGAAACCATGGGTCACCATGGAAACAGATGCCAAAAGCAGCGTGCCACATCTCTTCTTTCTCCTTCTTCTGTTCAGGGGTGAGCTGCCATCTTAAAGCTTATTGATAACTGTACATTACTTTATAATACTGATTTGAGATATTTCTGTATTATTTTTAACAAGAATTATACTGTTTGTTACATGCTATTTATACATTAAATGAAAAGAAAGGCGTTATATAAATAAATATTGTTATTATTATTATTATTATTATTATTATTCATTCATTCATTCTTTCATTTTCTTGTCAGCTTAGTCCCTTTATTATTCTGGGGTCGCCACAGCGGAATGATCCACCAACTTATCCAGCATTTGTTTTACGCAGCGGATGCCCTTCCAGCCACAACCCATCTTTGGGAAACATCCATACACACTCATTCACACTCATACACTACAGACAATTTAGCTTACCCAATTCACCTGTACCGCAAATTTTTGGACTTGTGGGGAAAACCGGAGCACCCAGAGGAAACCCACGCAACCACGGGGAGAACATGCAAACTCCACACAGAAATGCCAACTGACCCAGCCGGGGCTCGAACCAGCGACCTTCTTGCTGTGAGGCGAATGTGCTACTCACTACGCCACCGTGGCGCATTATTATTTTTATTATTATTATTATTATTAATAAAACAACTCTGTGTTGCAAAGTTATGTTTAGTTATATATATTTTAACGGTTGTTTGCGTTTGTTACAAGGCGGAATAAATTTCTACAATACAATTAAATAGGCGATACATTTTAATGAAAGCATCTTGTTACAATAAAAAAGATCCACCACATGAGATAAGATGAAATTAAAAAACAGAAAAAGTATATATTATTTTATAAAAGTGTTTTATTAAAAAAATATATTAAGAAATATTGAAGGAACACATCAGACACACACACAGCTCAAATGTTAACTAACCTACTCCGAAACATTAGTTGCTATGGCAACAAAAAACTAAGGTTTTCCACTTAAATACTCTTAAACTTATCCATTAGGTACAGAATGTCACATAACCTGCTTTCTGGAATACCCTATTGATGCTGGCAGTGAAAATATCTGAAAAATTGTTATTTCTTTGCCTTCCTTCTGATCTTAACATTAGCAAAGAGTAAATGAAGTTCCAGACCACATCAGTTAGATCGCTTGTCCTTTGTTTACTTAATTATATAGCAGAATCATATTAATAAAAGGCACAATCATATGCTGGATTTCAGAAAGACTGATAATATAAGACAGTCCTGTGCAGAATGGTTTAAATACAACCGTAAATCTGCACTACCAAAGTCTGAGTAAAAGAGATCATTTGATATATACTGAGTAGTAATGTTTTAACCTAATAAGGTTTTAACCTTATCACAGCGGTGTCCATCTATAAAGGATGTACTGTCAAACATGCATGCAGAAGTTTACACTAGTGGTCACACCACTGCCACACAACTTCTTTAAATAAACCAAACTGTTAGCCAATCACATCAGTAGGCATTTACTTCCAAGTCTACAATCTGCTATATCTATTCAACTGGTATTCTGATGAAGAATCAAAACAGAACAGCAAATAGCCTTATAATGCTAAATCATGATTTCTATTGTACCTCAGAGAACATCAGAAAATAAAAAAGGCAGTTCACGGCCCCTTAAAACTGGTGTCTGACCTTCAGTGTGCTCTGCAGGGCACGGAGTGTGTGGATCTTCTCATTGATAACCGGGTTTTTGTTGCGTTTGATGAAGGATTTACGGAGCTGGTCATGAGTCATCGGCTGATTCTGACCAATCAGAGTCACTCCTCCTTTCTTCAGACTGTTGAACATTTCGTCCATCTCATCCACATTTCCTGAGAGGCAAAGAGACAGTCAGGTTGTTTTTGAAAGGCTTGGTTTTTAGGCACATGAAGATATAAGATATAAAGAAGCTGATGGGCAGTTCCTTTACCTGCAATTTTACTGCCCGTTGCTTGTGAAATGGTTATTGGCTCTGACATCCTGTTCTGCTTTCCTTTCGTTCGAGGAAGTGTGTTTGATTGAGTTTGAGTTTTCTATGACAAAACGAGGAGTAAAGTGTATTAAGCATTATATGTTCTAAAGGAAAGGTACTTAATCTGCAAGTGAAAAAGTCGTAATTCTTGAAGAAATTTAATTTAAGGATTTTTCTGCATATTGTTCAAGCAGCTCAAAAATGTTTATTCAAAATGTTTGTTAAAAATGTACATAATAAAGATGAAGAGACATTTTTATGCATCACAGCTAAAAAGGTTGTGGACAGTAAGTAAAAAAAAAAAATAAACAATTGACTGAGCAAGAACATGTTAGTTGATCAAAATTGGCAGTAAGAGGAACATTAAAAAGCATCACACATTCCAGAAAAAAATATGCACAAATGTTTTAGAAATAGATAATAAATGTTTATGAGCTCCAAATCAACTTATTGATCTCTGGAAGTGTATGTGATGCCAAATACTAGAAGAACGACTGATTTGGTGTCACATAAATGAAATATATTTAAACAGTGGAACAGCGGTGTAAATAGTGTGATGATGTTCCACACAGACACACAAAAGATGAAAAATGTTTTATCTTGAAATGGTCTATCCTAGTAAATAACTTTTATTATCATCTGTTTTGATGTGTGTATAGAACTCTATGTGCATGTGTTTGTGAGAGTGTGTGCTCTGTTTGTGCTCACGTGTATATTAATCCTCACCGTATTGAGTTTCTTCCGATGAGGAAGTGGTGAACGTGATGATTCCTCCTCAGACTCAGTTTCACTGTAACAGTCTGACAAAAGAAACCTCAATCATCAATCCAGCACAGCCAGAATTACATCAAAATCCTCTATGACTATCCTGACATTAAAAATATAGCACAAAAGCAGCATATGGAGCATAACATAAGGCAGCACAGAGGTTCAATAAATGTATTTTTTCCAGAATGACAATCGTATAAAAAAACTATAAGTACTGATTGCTGATTTAAGCTGATTGCAAGTTTTCATGCATGCATGATTTCCAAGAAAGCTCTTATGTAGCATTTTACCAATCAAAGAAGAATTTTCAGTACAGCTTTTCTTTATTATTGGATATTTTCTCAGAATTTAAAGCAACACGGTGTTGCCTTGGGTTACTTTATCTCGCAATAAAAATCCTCCTAATTTCATTTAGAATCTAATGAAAAGTTTTAAGAAAGATAAATGAAGACATTTTAAATTCAATCTGCTATATTTATTCATTTGTTTCTGTTTAAGGCAAAAACCATGAATCTGTTTATCACATTCGTCATGCATTATTTTTCACACAAGAGTCTCTGTAAATTTAATGTGTGTGAATTCAATACCATTTTTTTTTTTTGCTGTATGATGCTTGATATTGCAAATTGATATCTCTTAACATTCTACTTTAATGTAATGTCTTAAAGGGACAGTTCACTCCAAAAAGAAAATACCTTCACCATTTACTCACAAATGAAATGGATCTAAACTTTTATAAACAAAACAAGATTTAAGAACTATATAAGACACAGGCATTGACATCCAAAGTAGGAACAAAAAATATTGTTAAAAGTGAATGACCTTTTTTCAACAAACTTCAGTTTGTCTTCCTTTGCGTTCAACAGAAAATAGAAACTCAACCAGGTAGAGTGAACTAACCCTTTAATTAATAAAAGACTGCCTTTAGCAAAAAATGTTTTACAATTTAGCGAACTTTATTAACTATCCTTCTCATATTTCCTAACAACAAGTAATATCTGCATTAAAAATAACATGGATGAAATGCTCATTATAAGACATGAAATAAACTGCTAATCAATTAATTTCTTTGATTGATTTATTTATTACTTATCTATATATCATACTTTTTAAAATGTTGTAATGTATGTTGATGTTTCTATGAAATTAATTTTAGTCCTGGACTGCTGAACTTCCTGTCTGTACAATGAATTTACCTTCGAATAATACTAATAAAGACACCTTGACTTCAATCTTTACAGATGTTTTGAAGCACCACAGACTTTCAGTGGAGGTGCAGAAATCAGATGTAATTTTACTGTTTAACAGAGTTTACGATTAATTTTAGCACTGCAGAAATAACACACACACACACACACACCCACACACCCACACACCCACACACACCCACACACACACACACACACACACACACATATATATATATATATATATAAATAAAAGAGTGTGTTGTTTTCATACCTTCTTCACTGTCTGGCTGACTCTGGGCATGTTTCTTGTGTTTCTGAATTGCTGTGATTAAGCAATTTATCCATCTGTTGAAAAATAGAAAAGAAAAAAAGTCTAAAAAACACATATTGATCACATGGGCAAGCCACGTGTCACACAAGCTTCAAGTTTGCATACAACTTGTTTGGTAATATTTTAAGTGATGACCAGCAGGGGGCATAGTTGATCTGTCAGAAAACCCAAAGCTTGAAAACGAACAAATACGTTTGTGTGCGGTCGAAAATAGCAAAAATAAGCAGGTTAACTTAAAGCTGGAGTGTTTAATAGGTTAAAAGCTCTGGCATTCACATTGTCCCAAGCGCTACAGAGCATCCGATCCAGCGTTTGCTGAATCACTGCTTTATTGAAGCTCACGAGGTCAAACTCATTAACAGTCATTTTCGAGTTCATATCGTTTCATACTGAGGCTTTTCATCAACCACTGCAACCTGGCAACAGAGTATCTGAACAACTGTGCCTGGAAATAGTGGACATAAAAGGCACACATCTCTTCCTATGAGACAAAACTGAGTCACCTGAGCAGACTAGTATTATCAATTGGCAAATGAGTGGGGAATGATACATGATGGCTAACCTAACTGACCCCAGGCTCTCTCATGAACATCATATCACCAGCTCTATATTTAGAGGTAACAAGCACCTGAGTCTGGCTGGTCATCATGGGACAAATCCTGCAGTGTGAAAGAGATCTTCAATCTGAAGTGCTTCTGTTATATAAGCGGCCCAGGCCTGAATTACTGCAGAGGCTGATGAATTATCTGACTGTGTGCACTAAAACTTACTGTCACAATTGTTTTTTTAAGTAGTTTACGAGGCAAACATAACATTTACACACACAAAAAAAAAAATCAGTATACTTCAAACGTGTTTGTAACCTAAAAATAAAAACTGTTATTAATTACTCACCCTCATGTTGTTTCAACAAGCCTGTTCCTTCACAACACAAATTAAGATACACAAGTATATGTGTCTTCAGTGGTTCAGTTGTAATATCCTAAAGCTATGACATTACTTTTGCGTGAACATTAAACAATCATAAACTTCTTTTATACAGTGTCAGTATAGGACACGTGTTCACACGGCGCGCTTAGTTACATCTCTGACGCATTACTTCTGATATGCCTGTGCATTATTTCAAACAGAGGAAGTTTTGTGTGGGCATCTGGCATCCATTTTTGTTTTTATATGTACACAAAAGGATTGTCGTAGCCTTGTTATATTTAGACAGAATCGCTGAAGACGTGGTCTGCTCTGCTCTGAGTAAGGATTAAAGTCTATGGAGGATGAGGGAGCTCTCAGACTTGATCCTAAATAGGTATGGTTTGGAACAGGATGAGGATGAGTAATTATAGACATTAATTATAGAATTTTTTATTTTATTGGGGGAACTTTCCCTTTAAGTTCAAGTTTATTTTATTACAACGTGTAGCAGGTACACTTTTATCAGTGTACTAGCAGTACATTGTTTGCTTTAGTTTGATATTTCCAATATATATGCCCCAATTCTGGTCGCAATTGGGGTTTTCTTTAAGCCAGTATTATTCTGAGCTTGTAAACTAAGCTACCTGAATAATTATTTTACAAATACTCCATAACATACAGTATTTTCTGGTATGATTAAGAATGAATCGCCCTAACTAGATCATGTAGTTCACAGCATTAGCGCTCAGAAATGACCAACAAGATCTGGAATTATTGTGCCCGGCATAAATTTAAAGATTGTCTTTACACCATTACCTCATTTGCATAATTCATTTAATGAATAAAACAGTGCAGAGAGTAAGAAACTCAGCTAAAGACGCACACAGGGTAATACACTCAGCTGTCAGTATATGCTATTTATTCTGAATTCCATTGAAGTCACCCTTATTATACTCGCCTATTCACACCTATGCCCACTAACTAAAAATCCTTTTACATCACAGAAGTTGCAGACTCCATCTTTAAAAATCCAGCATCCCTGCATCTAATGAATCTATTTAAATTCAAAAGGTCAAAGCACAATCATTTGCACATGAAGAGAAGCTGCAGGTGCGCAGCGAGATCTACTTACTGTGACATTTCGCTACTCAATCATCTTTTTTGCAAAATGCTTTCTAACATGTAATGTCAAGACTGACTGGTGTTTCGAGAAAATGCTTGTTTGTTTTTGCGGCCACACTCACTTGCTCATGTCCGTTACGTTATCAGCAGCGAAGAAAAAATTCTGGAAGCGCGGGTGGCACATTTTAAATACACTAGAAGACAAGAGAGAAGAGAAAGAGATCAGATGATAGTAATCATTAATCTCGCAGCAGAGGCTTTAACAGCTTAATGAAAAAATGAGGAGTCATTTGTCATCATGGTGGCAGGTTGTGCTGTTCTGCGGGGGAAGATCTGAGGAATGTAAAGTGTAATTGTTTTATTCACACATCTCTGGCTAACTGCCCTCCCGCGTCTCATGCTCTCACTCTCAGAGCCGACTTCTGTTTCTTTAATACAGTGTGAACACAAACAGCATCGCTGAATGGAGTTTTACACTATTCAGTCAACAGAAACGCCTGCAGATAATGAATGGGTAACCAGCGGCTGCATGTTCTGCATAATGCAGGAAGATACTCACTACTTCCTCTTGTGCTCTCCTGCGCTCTCAATATTGTAGCTGCCGATCTTGATTAAGCCCTCCGCCTTCTCCTCCTGTACAGAAACATGGCCTCCGTAATTATTTTGTTGTATGTATGAATAGATTTTCTTCAAAGCGGAGATGCACTAATATCATAATTCTGGCTGATACAGATAAGCTTGATATGATAAACTGTTCAATTAAAATTAATCAAATTAAAAACAAGTTGTCAGCAGTGTGTGTGTTGTTTTGTAATCACATGCAGACAAAAATGTATGTGATTTCCATTTGTTATTATTGCATGCATCAACTTAAAATTGAAGGCAAATTTATGACCCTCCTTTGACATTTTTATTCTTTTTCAAATATTTCCAAAGTGCTGTTTATTGAAGAGAAGTTTTTTCAGCAATTTTAAACAATTCCTTTAATAAACAAGTTCTAATACTTATTTTTATGTCTTAGACACGACGACAAAGTGAGTAATGTCTTAGCCAGTTATTTTAGCACGATACTAGTATTCAGCTTGACATGCAATTTCACCACTGTCGCCACTGGCTTGCGTGGTTTGGGACTTGTAGAGCTGCGCTTCGATAAATTTGCTCTTCAGAGTTTGGACTTTCAGCAGTGAAAATGAAACCACACTGAACTGAACAGAATTGAACTTCAACTCTGAAAACTGGATTTACACAGTTTCAATTTACTAGAACTTCTATGTTAAGCTGCTTTGACACAATCTGCATTGTAAAAGCGCTATAGAAATATATATGAATTGAATTGAATTCAAAGGCCTTACAAGGTCAATTAGATTATTTGTGGACATTAGGTTAATTAGGCAAGTCATTGAACAACAGTGCTTTGTTCTGTAGCCAATTGAAAAAAAAAAATCTTAGGGGGGCTAAAAATATTGATCCTAAAAATCATTCAAAAAATAATAATTAATGCTTTTATTCCAGCCAAACTAAAAAAAAATAATAAACAGACAGAAAAAATATAATAGGAAATCTAGTAATCTAAGTTTTTCATTCCTTTTCCTTGTTAAACATCACTTGGGAAATTTTTAAGAAACTATTTAATTTCACAGTAGGGCTAATAACATTGGTTATCTGCATCCATATTTATGAATTACTACATTAGACAGCAAAAATGCTACATTTACACTCAAAATCTAATTTATACAACCACTGACAATAACTGATTGTGATTGTGATTGATCAAAAGAGGGTCATATAACAAGGCAGAAGCAAGTTATTTTTAGCATTTTTCGGAAAAAGCTAATTGTTACACGTGCTTAGCATTTCAAATGTACTGTAAGTACTGTTTATTCTTATATAAATAGTCCAAATCACAAGAATATTCACATACAACGCTGTTGATTAGCTTCATGTGGAGAAAATGTTATTAGGGTTTGTTATGTACAGTACATAAAGTGAAAGTAAAGTTCATAAAAACAAAGAGACAGGGCAGGTTATTGATGAGTGATAGATCTGAGGGAATATTTAATTTATTCATAATTTATTCATATTTATTCCTTCATTAGTCCCTTTATTCATCAGGGGTCGCCACAACAGAATGAACCACCAAATTATCCAGCATATGTTTTACACAACAGATGCCCTTCCAGCTGCAACCCAGTACTGGGAATTATCCACACACTCATTCACACTCACACACTACAGGCAATTTAGTTTATTAAATTCACCTATAGTGTATGTCTTTGGACTGTGGTGGGAAACCAGAGCACCGGGAGGAAACTCCACAAAGAAATGCCAACTGACCCAGTCAGGACTCAAACCAGCGACCTTCTTGCTGTGAGGCAACAGTGCTACCCACTGAGCTACTGTTGCCTCTGGGAATATTTTAATATAAGTTTAATTAAATTGGGTATTGAATCAAATGCCAGTAAATTCACACAAACCTGTTGGCTGTTATACCAATACAGTGTTGGACCTTTCAGGACGAACCAAAATCTCTGCCATTTCTGAGTCATGAAGACGCCTGCTTCTTTTCTCTTCTTCCAGAGCCATCCATCACAGTCAGGACGACCGAGTTCACGACAGGACACCCTCCTGCGGCTCATCACTGTCCGCATTCCTTAAATAAAACACAAATCAAGAGAGAGTCATTCATTTGCATTAGACAAAAAAAAAAAAAAACCTTGAGAAAATAGTGAACGAGCACGTCCATGCCTGACCTTTAGTAGAGCTCTTCTTATTCTCCTTTTCCTCCTGTGGTAAAAAGAAACATATAATTAGCTGGCGATCACAGGATTTAAAAAAGACCTTCTGCTGATGCCATCTGATCTGCACAATAAAACACTTTATTATGAAATGACTCAAACAAATGGCTTCTCAATGACTCATGGTGCACTCAAGTGTACCACGCTCAAGGGTAAAAAATCAATACAGCAGCTCTCCAAAAACACATCTTGCTTTTTGACTAGGAAAAGGTGCAAAGTGTTCTTACTCTTAGTCCTGCCATATCAGGACAGGAGCTGGTGCTGCAGCGGTTCAGTTCCTGTGGGGATGGACTTCTCTCTGCAGATATCTTTACTTCCAAACTGTTTCGACTCGCACGCAGAGGGTCTATAAGCAAGAGCATGATTAATGAATGATATATTAGTATTTGTTGTGCTGATTTTTCTTACAACAGTCATAACTGAACAGTGTTTTTGTGCTTGTATCTTTGCTGGTTTAGGCCAGTCAGGGATATATACAGTTGAAGTAAGAATAGAGTATATACGCAGCTAGTGTTTCTTCCCATACTGATAAACCTACGGCAGGGGTGCTCAACCCTATTCCTGCAGATCTACCTTCCTGCAGATTTCAGTTGCAACCCATTTCAAACACACCTGCTTGTAATTATCAAGTTCTGTTCAGGTCCTAATTAGTTGGTTCAGGTGTGTTTGATTAGGGTTGGAGCTGAACTGTGCAGAAAGGTAGATCTCCAGGACCAGGGTTGAGCACCATTGACCTACGGTGAAAGCTTAATGAGAATTTTTTCAATTTCATAGCATAGATGCAATGTAACTAAAATATAATAAGTTAAATAGATTTCAGTCTTCATCTAGTTGTTCAAGTATAAAACAAGCCATTTTCACGCACATGCCCATCAAGATTAGCACAGGCCAGCGCAGAAGCTCCACTGAAAATACTGGGGTAAAATGAATGTTCATATTTTAAAGACATGCCACGGAAAAATGTAATTTAATGCAGTGCTTCTTGTACATTCTGAGACCCACTTTATATCGCATATCACTCAGCCAGTGGAGATTGTTGATTTTTAAAGAAAAAAGACCTTAAACACGCCATTTTTTTTAAGGCATACAGTTCACCGATTGACCCAGGTTACTGAAAAATTTAAAGTCCTTCCGCATACTTCTGCATATACCCTACTATTAGCCCTCCTGAATTATTATCCCCTGCATATTTTTCCCCCCAATTTCTGTTTAATGGAACACATTTCTGAACATAACTCATTTCTAATAACTGATTTCTTTTATCTTTGCCATGATGACAGTACTTAATATTTTACTAGGTATTTTTCAAAATACTAGTATTCAGCTTAAATTGCTATTTAAAAGCTTAAGTTAATTAGGCAAGTTAGGGTAATTAAGCAAATCATTGTGTAATAGTGGTTTGTTCTGTAGACAATCAAAACAAAAAATTGTTCAAGGGGACTACGGCCCAATACCAATTCTATTTTTGTATGCCTACCCCTTCCCTTTCCCCTTCCCCTTGGTCCTTGAAATAGAGTGTGAAGGGGAAGGGCTACAAAATTTACCCCTAAGAAATGGGACAACACCTGCACACGTCATGATGTATCATCGCGATCTCTTGCTTCATATGAGATCGACGATCATGACTGCTGTAGTTTTTGGTATTTATCTTCAGGAAATTACTGAAGGCAACGACATCATGTCATCATAACAATATAATGTGGCAATAAGCTCGTAACTGTACTGTGCATTTACACCCTGGCCATATTCATCTATGCAAACACACTTATAAACTGCCTTTATTCTAGCCAAAATCAAACTAGATTTACTTCAGAAAAAAATATATATATAGGAAATACTGTAAAAAACCTACAGTATGCTCTGTTAAACATTCATTCATTAATTTTCTTGTCGGCTTAGTCCCTTTATTAATCCGGGGTCGCCACAGCAGAACGAACCGCCAACTTATCCAGCATTTGTTTTACGCAGCGGATGCCCTTCCAGTTGCAACCCTTCTCTGGGAAACATCCATACACACTCACTCACAAACACACACTATGGACAATTTAGCTAACCCAATTCACCTATAGCGCATGTCTTTGGACTTGTGGGGGAAACCGGAGCACCCGGAGGAAACCCACGCAACCACAGGGAGAACAAGCAAACTCCACACAGAAATGCCAACTGACCCAGCCGAGGCTCGAACCAGCGACCTTCTTGCTGTGAGGCGATCGTGCTAACCACTAGGCCACTGTGGCGCCAGTCTGTTAAATATAATTTGGGAAATATTTGAAAATGAAAGAAATGGATAGGAGGGCTAGCAGTTTTGACTTCAACTGTATATATACTGCCGATAGGTGGTGGCTAGTCACTGTCTTCATGTACTGTATATTATAATGAGTGATTAAAAGAAGGGTATGACGGAATAAATTATCATAGATTTTTAACTGTAATAGATTTTTTTTTAAATTCCATGTACACTTGTAAATAAGTGGCAATGGCCAACTGACATCAAGCTCTGACTTGTGAGATGGACTCTTTTTGATCACTAACTTGAAATTGCAAACGTAAGTACAGAATATCTCAGTGTACAATATCTCTCTTTAAGTTAAAGTCCCTTCTGTAGCACTTTAGACTCTGCTGACTAAGTACTAAATAAAATAAATGTCAAAAAATACATATTCATGTTTGATTTATTGATCACAATATATGAAAAAGGATTGACTTATTGACCCCGACATTAATCATACAGATTTGAATTGTATCTGCCCTCTTAATCCTTTTATCTTTACAGTGTCTCTGCCAAGCAGTCTCCTGGGTTATAGTGACTGACATATGCATAATTTAAACAGGAGCCGCTGTGCTACACTAATAAATATATATATAAAAAAGTTGGTTCTGTCTAGAAAGAAAGCATCAGTTGGGTTCATGAAATCACATGTTATGGGGAATATAAAAATCTTAAATATAAATTGTAAATTAACCTGTAATTGAACACTTCTCGCACACACACACACACACACACACACACACACACACAAAAACATAGCAGCATCAGCTAGCACAAAAGGTTTTTTAGTGTATCAAAAATATTGTGTAAAAAAAGTCCTTGTTTCTGAAGTATTGTTTGAAGTATTGTATGTATTTATTATAAACTTGTTTGTTAAGTCGCATAATGTTTAAGAAATAATTCTTATATGCTGATTTCTGATCAAGAAATATGTATTAGCATCAATTTTGAAAACATTTGTTCTCTTTAATTATATTTTTGTGTAAACTAATGCATTTCTGAAATAGAACACTGTGCAATACTATACAATACTTTAAGGTCACTTTTGCCCAAGAAAAAAAGTCTTTGCTGAATTAATGCATTTAAAAAATGACTAAATCCAAAGTGTTGACTCACAGTGTACAGTAAGTGATGAGCACTGTACATACTGAATTTACCAATTATGTCTCTGTGGTAAAACTGTTTGTTACATTAGGTGGACAGAATTTTAAAAGTCTGCACACATTTTTTGGGCAGATGTCTTTAAAGCATTTTGTCCACTCTGCAGCGACTCTTACCTGTTCCTGACTGAAGCCGTTTTAAAGTGCTTGACTGATTTTCATTGGAGCTTTGATCATTAGCGAGAGCTGATTTCTCCCGCCTGAAATGATGGGTGCCGTCTGTCGCTGATCTGTGGTACAGAAATACATTTACATTTAAGCATTCAGGAGATGCTTATATCCAAGTGGCTCACACTCATGAAGACACACTAACTGGGCTATCCTGGGAACAGTTAGGGGTCTGGAGAGATCCCAACTCCAACTGGGATCCCAAGTCCAACTCTCTAACAATTACATCACAACTTATTCATTCATTTTCTTTTCGGCTTAGCCCTTTTATTAATCTGGGGTCGCCACAGCGGAATGCATCGACAGCTTATCCAGCATATGTTTCACACCCCTCCAGCCGCAACCCATCTCTGGGAAACATCCATACACACTTATACACACACATACAAACACATACACTACGGACGATTTAGCCTACCCAATTCAACTGTAGCGCATGTCTTTAGACTTGTGGGGGAAACCGGAGCACCCCCACGAACGGGCTATCCACTACACCACTGTGGCACCCCTTATGCGTATATATATATATATATATATATTTATATTCATATATTTTCCTTCTGCTTAGTCCCTTTATTCATCAGAGGTCGCCACAGCGGATTGAACCACAACTTATCCAGCATGTTTTAAACAGCGGATGCTCTTCCAGCTGCAACCCAGTACTGGAAAACACCCATACACTCTCACATGCACACACTACGACTATTTTAGTTTATTCTCTTCACCTATACTGCATGAATTTGACTGTGGGGGAAACCAGAGAACTTGGAGCAAACCCAAACAAACACGGGGAGAACATGCAAACTCCACTCAGAAATGCCAACTGACCCAGCCGGGACTCAAACCAGCAACCTTTGAGGTGACAGTGCTAGGGCCACTGTGACACCCATACATACACACATACACACATACACACATACATACATACATACATACATAGATACATACACACATACATACACACATACACACAATTTATTGGGAATCAACAACACTGAGCTGCCCTTTGCATGCTAGATATACAAAAGCAGCTTTAATACTATGAAAACTGACTCAGATACACAACAAACACACTATTGCTCACACACTGAAAAATATATTACTGTTTGTTGAAACTACTTATTTAAAATGAGTTAAAACAACACAATTCTTGAAGTTTTTGGGAACAACCTAATTGTTTTATGTTCAATCTACTAACATTTGTAAAAACTGATAAGTTAACTTAATTCCTTCATGTTGTCCCAAAACAAACCGATGGTGTGGAACCCAGCATTTTTACAGTGCATTCAAATCCAGTTCATCGATACTACACACACACACACACGTTGGTTGTGATAGTTTACTTTGACTCTCCATAGATGTAACGTATTTTATACAGTAAAAAAAATGCTAATTATAAAGCCTTAACTCACCCCTCCCCTAAACCCAACCCTCAGTGGAAACCTGTGGCAAAATTTGAATGTCAAAAGATGTTTTGAATTACAACGACATCAGGCATAAACCACTGTAATAGAGTACAACTAGGTCATATCCATGTCCTTATACAAAAAAACTTGTAAATCACCAAAACCAGCGCGCGCACACACACACACACACACACACACAGACACAGACCTGAGATAGAGGAAAGCTCATATGTCCTCACTGTAGCTCACAGAAAACAGTTATGAAACAAGAATTTAGTTTATGAAACACACAGGTAGAGAAATGGAGACTTTCACTTCTTATACACAGAACGCTTTACTGTAAAAGAGTAAAAAGATGGAAAACAGAATCAGTGCTAAGCATTTGAAAGAAGCAGAAAAAGACAATACTATTTCAACCTACCGTATTGTAAAACCTTTAAATAAACATCCTTTAGGCAAGTTGAAAATCCTATAAATGGATGATTAGGACCATGTCTGAGCTCACCTGAAGGACAGAGAGCGGACCGAAGCTGCCACCCTCCCCAAAAGAGAGTGTCTGTTTTTCTCCTCCTCTTCCTCCTCAGGCTCCTCTCTCTGAAAGTAAAGAATATGTGAGACTCCTGATTGGAAAAGCCCAGTGCCACCACACAAACTGAATCAACTCCAGCGTTTTACTGTGGTGAGAGATGAGCACATGTTCATCTTGTGAAGAATCATGGTAAGTATGTTGTGCTTCCCGTGAGGTTTGTGTCTGTGTTTGTGGTTGTGAAGCAATAGTCTGGGGACAAAAATGAAAACAATTGATTTTTAATGGTATCTAAATTCAATTAGAGTGCGATAATTAAAACTGGTTTTAGGCAAGGGTTATTTTAAACAAACCTTTGAGTTATATTTTTGAGATATATAATCTTAGAAGGGTGACATGGTGGCTCAGTGGTTAGCACTGTCGCCTCACGGTTCATTCTGTTGTGACGACCCCTGATGAAAAAAGGAACTAAGTGGAAGGAAAATGAATGAATGAATGAATCCATTGAATCAGTCAGTCATCTGCACTTCAATAACTGTCTGGTTTAGCTCAGCTACCAAATCTGACCTTCAAAGACTACGTCGAATAGTTCGGACTGCTGAGCGAATCATTGGTACAACCCTCCCTACTCTCCAAGAACTGTACTTATCCAGAGCGAGCAGAAGGGCTGCCAAAATCACTCTGGACCGCTCACACCCGGCACACTGCCTCTTTGAACTGTTACCTTCTGGTCGACGCTACAGAGCACTGCGCACCAGAACAGCCGACACAGAAACAGTTTCTTCCCTCAGGCAATCCATCTCATGAACACTTGATGATAATAATCGTCAACAAACATCCCTACTTGCAATACACTTTTTACACACACATACACTTATTTAACAACACACTTTACATGCCAATTTGCACATAACAGCTGCACATATAATGTTGTATATAGTAATACGTCTGCACATACACTTGTCCATTTGTATATTTGCATTTAACACTTCTGTTTTTTGAATATATTTATTATCTGTTTTTTGTCCTGTCTCTGTATTTCTGTTGCACTGTAGAAGCTCTGTCTCGAGAACAAATTCCTCGTATGTGTGAATATACCTGGCAATAAAGCTCTTTCTGATTCTGATTCTCAATGAAGATTTTGATTACCTTAAGGGTCATCAAGTTCATCAAACCTGTCCTTAACCCTACCCGTATCCCACTTCAAGATCACCAAAAGTATTTTTCAATACCTTATGAACACAGTAACTACACAGTATTTATCTTTGATGCCAGTACATAGTAGTTAAGGCTACTTAATATAAAGTTGGACCATAACCATAACTAAACCTAAAAAGCGCAAAGTAATACTAAGATTACTCAAAGTCTTTAAAATGAAAGCAAAGATAAATTTGAAAAGCATAAGAAAATGCTCATGACAGCTCAGAAAGTTTTGAGGGAAACTTCCACAGGGTCATGTCAAACCCAATCATTTTAAAAGCCACATGACTGCTATTATAAACTACACACGCACACACCTGAATATCACAGGAAACTGACATGTAGGAGGTAACTGTTGTCATGATGATGTCCTCAATAGACACCGATTTCAAATTCTAATCTCTTTCATTTGTTCATTGTAATTGTGGATGTGAAATAAGAGAGTATTTGCTGTGGTGTCACAAAGAGGAAATGTGTGTATTGCTCGTCGAACAAACACAACCACGTGTGACGTATGAACATGTGACGTCAATAAATTTGTTGCAAAAGCAACTGCTAAAAGAACCAACAGTGTAAAATGCTTGCAGCTCTTCACATGAGACTCATGTGTTCATCTCTAGCTGGTTATTAACTCGGTCAAAACACTTTGGCTTTGTTCAGGCATACAGCAAAAAAAAAGTGAATTCATATGCATACGTGAAATTAAATAAATAGCATAAATAATTTGTAAATTATTGTAAAGAGCTATAACAAAACAAATACAGCAAATTACATTTAAATAAATCAATATCTAACATATGTAAAATTTGTTTTATTAGTAGTAAGAGTATAATGAGTGAAAAGAAAATAGTTTCCAAATCATATTTTAGGTCTATTTCTAATATTCATTTTACACAATATAAACTGGGTTGTAATACAGGAAACTAGATCACTTTTTCATTTCAGGATGGGTGTCCCTTAAATGGGGGTGATCATATATGGCATGAAAAAAAATCATTAATTATGTAAAGCATAATTAAATACTTCTGATTAATGTCATAAATCTGACCTTGTTATATAAAGTTTATTATTAGCCCCCCTTTCAATTTTATTTTCTTTTTAAAATATTTCTCAAATGACGTCTAACAGAGCAAGGAAATTTTCACAGTATGTCTGATAACATTTTTTCTTCTGAAGAAAGTCTTTTTTTCCGGCTAGAATAAAAGCAGTTTTTTTAAATTTTTAAGAACCATTTTAAGATCAAAATTATTAGCCCTTTTAAGCAAAGTTTTTTTCCAATAGTCTACAGAACAAATCATCATTATACAATAACTTGCCTAATTACCCTAACCTGCCTAGTTACCCTAATTAACCTAGTTAAGCCTTTAAATGTCACTTTAAGCTGTATATATTATTTTAAGCTTATATTAAGCTGTTTAATATTATTTACTGTCATCATGTCAAAGATAAAATAAATCAGTTATTAGAGATGAGTTATTAAAATATTATGTCTAGAAATGTGTTGAAAAAAATCGTTCCGTTAAACAGAAATTGGGGGGAAAAAATAAACGGGGGCTAATAACTCTGACTTCAACTACACACACACACACACACACACACACACACACACACACACACAC
>CAIGQQ010033238.1:483980-493980 GCA_903798035.1 Danio albolineatus
TATATATATATATATAAAAATTCTGCCACATACAATATCAGCTAAAAACTGTTAAAATTGAAATTCTTGATGCTTTTCCCCCACTGACAGCTAATCTCAGCTTCTATATGTGGTTCCTTTGCAAAATAAGAGTGTAGAATTTCTCGTCTGGGCATTAGATTTGATAGCGAAATCATATCTTGTCGAGCATGTGTCATGCTGAAATAGTTTAAAATATAAAGCCATTTCAGTGTCTCTGAAACTGCCAGTCTTAAAGTCAACATGTTCCAAAGATGTTTATTTCCTCTGCTAAACACAGAAGAAGTTATTTCTAAGAAGGCTGGAAACTGGTAGCCATTGACATCCATAGTAGGAAAAAAAGCACTATGAATGTCAATTGCTAGCGGTTTCCAATTCTCTTCAAAAACACAAAGGAAGATACTTCTGTGTTTGACAGAAGAAAGAAAGATAAACCTGTTTTGAACAGGTAACTGATGACAGAATTGTAATTTTGTCTGAACTATCCCTATAAATGTATAAAAAAAGAAGAAGCCTCCAGTACCTCAGACTTGGCTCGGCTCTCCTTGCGTTTCAGGAATCCCGGAAGCCTCCTCACAACCAGAGTGACCCCATCTGGATTCTCCTCTAGTTTTTTGACAAGGTTTTTCCTGCTCCAGCCAACCTGGAAATGGATACATCATTAACATTGCTTCAACGAGAGATCCAACTTGCCTGAAATAACCACTGATTTTCTCACAAGCCAATCAGTAATTACAGGACACTAGACCACAAACTATTGATGATCCAATTTAGTGGACAAAAGACATCTGCTCAAATACAGCATCGGGTCATCCAGTGAAACGAAGAGTCTCACTGTGCTTCATTACACCCCTGCCTAATTTTATAATTACAGCAGCCTTTATAGAAAAAAAGCCAGAGTAACAAAAAACGTCATTAGCATTGAACGGTTACCACTTACCACTATCTGTCCGTTGACCTGAATGACTTCATCCCCCTCTAAAATCTTCTCACAGATCTCTGCTGGAAACTGTAAGACAAGATTTATGATTGTGTAAACTGAATGCATAGTTGTATCAGTACCAAAAAGGCAGAGCAAAGGAGTACAGTGGTTTAGAAGGGACCACCACAGGTAAAAGATGAATGCCCATTCAACCTGGAGAAGCAGATATGAACACGTTTAAGGCTGGATGATAATTAAACACTAGTAGTATTCAAAAGATGAGGTCTGTAAGATTTAAAAAACGATAATACTTTTATTAAGGAGATTATTTTCATTATTTCTATTGCTCAAAGTTAAGCCATTTATAATGTTATTTCATTTACTTTAATTTTCAATCAATACGGTTCTTTAGAACCTCTCGTTATCTGAAATCCATCAATAATAATACATTTTTCCTGTGAAACAACTCAGAATTTCTATTGGGTCTACATATAGGGTCCAGATATAGGGCTATATATAGGGCCATGTGACACTGAAGCCCATCACACCAATATATATATATGAAAACAAAAACAGATATTTTATATTGTAATAACATATCAGGCGGCATTGTGGCTCAGTGGTTAGCACTGTCGCCTCACAGCAAGAACGTTGCGGGTTTGAGTCCCGGCTGGGCCAGTTAGCACTTCTTTGTGGAGTTTGGATGTTCTCCCCGTGTTGGCGTGAGTTTCCTCTGAGTACTCTGGTTTGCCCAACAAGAGAGTGTATAGGTGTTTTCCAGTACTGGGTTGCAGCTGGAAGGGCATCCGCTGCATAAAACATATGCTGGAATAGTTGCGGGTTCATTCTGCTGTGGCGACCCCTGATTAATAAGGGACTAAGCCGAAGGAAAATTATTAAATGAAAGAATACTATGTCATTGCATTACTATTTTGACTGTGTTTTTGATCAAATTAATTGGTGAAGATAAGATACGGCGCCACGGTGGCGTAGTGAGTAGCACGTTCGCCTCACAGCAAGAAGGTCGCTGGTTCGAGTCTCGGCTGGGTCAGTTGGCATTTCTGTGTGGAGTTTGCATGTTCTCCCTGTGGTTGCGTGGGTTTCCTCCAGGTTTCCCCACAAGTCCAAAGACATGTGGTATAGGTGAATTAGGTTGGCTAAAATTGTCCATAGTGTGTGAGTGTGAATGAGTGTGTATGGATGTTTCCCAGAGATGGGTTGCAGCTGGAAGGGCATCCGCTGCGTGAAACAAATGCTGGATAAGTTGGCGGTTTATTCCGCTGTGGCGACCCCGGATTAATAAAGAAACTAAGCCGAAAGAAAATGAATGAATGAAGATAAGATACTTCTTTTAGAAACCTCTTAAAAATCCTACCGCCACCAAACTATCAGAAGAGTAGTGGAGACAGTTTGACAGTTAATGAATAAAAAGTGTTAAATAGTTAAAGCAAATGACATCACACTCTTTCCCAGTTTCTGACACCAAGGAAGAAAGTTTGACTTTGAAGCATTCTTTTGTTTTATTCTCTCAGGTCATAATATGAAAAAAAAGTACAATCAAATTAAATCCAAGGTTTCAGTTTAAAAGGAGTCCAGACACCTTTGAATGACCTTAGAGGAAGTAAATCTTCGCTCACTCTGTTCTGACAGACATGTGTGGTATAAACTCATTTACAGGTTAGTTTACTGCAAACTTCATACACACGCTCACGTGTCTACCAGCAGACAATTCAGGGGATGAGTTGAAAAGATTTCTTGAATATTTTTTAAAATATTTTATTCACCCTCAGGCCATCCAAGGCGACTTTGTTTCCAGTGGAACATTAAAAAAGATTTATGATTCATAAAGTGCAAGTCAATGGTTGCACCAATTGCACCTTAAGGAGATAATTTACCCAAATAGAAACATGAATTCACTATTTACTCAGCCTCAAGTGGTTCTAAAGCTTTTTTTATAAGTACAAGAAACGCAACCATTGGCATTCATAATAGGGAAAAAAATATCATTGAAGTCAATGGTTACCGGTTTCCAACATTCTTTGAAATATCTTCTTTTCTGTTCTACAGTAGATGGAAAGTCAGACTGGTTTGGAACAAGCGGAGGGTCAGAAAATGATTACTGTCCCTCTAAACCAATGGTCTCCAACTCAATTCCTGGAGGGCGGCAGTTCTGCGTAGTTTAGCTTTAACTACCTCTAACTCACACCTGCTTAATAGTCTATAGTAGTCTTGAACACCTTGATTATTTGGATCAGGGGTGTTTGATTAGGGTTGAAACAAAAAACAGTGCAGAACTGCGGCCCTCCAGGAATCTAGTTTGATACCTATACTATAAACATATGTAAAACAAAATTAATACCCAAGGCTCCTGGCGATTCTTTGAGGTCTTATGAAGTGAAACAATCATGCTTCTTCCACAGATTAATAGATCAGATTCATAAAACATCAATGTATGACATGGAGCCACATGTATTCATTTAGTTTTTGGACTCTCTCATACATACATTATTGCATCATTTCAATCTTGAATGATGTTCTGTTACAGTAAAAAGGCAAGTACATTTTGGATTGCATGAGGGTAAGTAAATTAACAGCAGATTAGTTTGTTTAGAACAAAAAAAAACTTTCAAACATTTTCCTTTAAAAATACATTAAGAATACTTTTGATTATTTGTTTTCTTTGAATTTTGGCAAAATATATGAAATATACCTCAGTCGGTGTTCCAGTGACAAAATGATTTCTGGATCCTGTGGTGGTGATCTCAATTCCCTATGTGAAAGAAATAATGTGCATATCAAGCCGTGAATATCTTACACCACAGCTGAACTGCAAATCAATGGATTTGATATTGGCTCATATAAGCGAGTGGAGAATATGGGCTGCTAATTGGTACGTGAACCCTGCTGCTTCTGCTTTAATACTCGGCCCTCCTGCCATCACGATCAGCAGGAAATATGGATCAGAATTCAAAGGGAGAAATGAGGGAGCGTGTTCAAACTGGCGCTGGTCAATGAATCGGCTGCAATATCAGATGTCAGCTCGAGCTGGATATAAATTGTATTGATTCTGCTGAAAATGTGCTGTAAGTACAAAGACCTCCTGCTTTAGAGACAATGAATCAGGATAATCTAACCTCAGGCCACTGGATCCATTAGTATCCGTCAGATCAATAATTATCAATCATGTCCAGTTATTATATTTCCTGACTCTTGTCTTCTCCAAAGCATGGCAGCTCAGAGAGTCAAAATATGGATCATTTGAGTTTTCCCCACAATCGCTCTTTTGAAAACAAACAGAGACAGACGTGTCTTGGCAAGAATAACAATTTTCTTTTTATTTTGTCCCAGGCAATAAATTATGGCTTGTGCACTTAAGAATGTAAAACCCTGTTATTGGATTTCCTTGAATGTTTTGTGCAAATGTACAGCCACAAAAAAAAAAAATAATAATACACCACTAACAAGTTCTCAGTTTCTCTGGATTTATGATTTAAAGTGATGTGTTTGAGTAAAATGTAAATTTGTTTTGTTTTGCAAAATAATGATTATATTTCTTCAGAATGTAAAATACAAATGTTGTAATTTAAAGAAATAAAATTGTTCAAAATATCAAATGAAAAAAAAAGTTTTACTCTCAGATGTTAAGAAATTAATATTTTCTAAAATAAAAACCCACCAGACAATTTTAAAATCACAACAAATTAAAATAATTGTTATTTTGACCAACTCATTTTTTAATAATTGGGAAGAAAGGTTATTAAACCACTTCAAATAGAATAATAGAATTATTTGCTTTTTTTATAGAAATAAAATTAACACTTTACTCAAACCCATAACCAATATATCCAGTAAAAACAGAGAAACTGTAAAGCAGTCTCTTATTTTTACCATCACTGTGTGTTGCCAAGTGTGTATTCAGAATATATGAAGTCAAACAAAACAAAAGCCCCAAACTTCAATTGAAACGTGTCAAAAAAGGCAAAGGCTGTATCTAAAAATCACAGATTTGAGGGATCAGCCATTTGTGGTGTCTGAAATCAAAGTGAACATCATGAAGTGCACTGAATTAATTCCAACAATTATGGGTCTACAACCCGTGCACATTCAACAGAGAATACCCAGAATGAACACCGAATGAATTTACACAGCTGATCACAAGATAGAATCTAAAACTAAAAATAAAATAAAATATTATATTATATAATTAAAGTAACATTTGTATACATGACAGAAATAAAATGCAAGAGTTATACTTTGCTATGGGTACAAGAGTTATACTGTTATACACCATAAAAAGTGATTAGTTACTTAAAGCGGGCAAACCAATTGCATTAAAAGCAACAAGGTGACTTCACAAAAAAAGTATTTAAACCCATTGTAAGTTGGAACTGTTAAGTTGACTTAATTTTTATAATTATGTAAATTGTACTCACTTTAAAAATAAATAAATAAATAAATAAAACTAATCATTTTTGTCCAATACACCTTTATTCTATTTGTTTTTTTCCCAGCTTTTCTAAAATGACACATGTACAGTAACTAAAATAAATCTGCTCTTCCAGACTACAGCATGCCCTCTAAATTCAAAAAGGCTATAATTATAGATATTATAAACTTAATGAAGCACTAAATATGCAATATTGTAATAATTACAGTAATTATTTGAAAACAGACATGCTCAAATAGTCTGACACTGTAAAAAGGCAATAGTTGACTTTAAAATGTGAGTACACTTAGCATAATTATAAAAATAAAGTCAACATAACAGTTGCAATGGGTTTACTTACATTATGTTTGTGAAGTCAACTTGTTGCTTTTAAGGTATTTGGTTTACTCGCTTAAGGTAACTAATCACTTTTTACAGTGTATTTAGTGGACTTTACATTGAAAAAAAATATTCTGTGGATTTACACTTTTTTTAAGGTAAGTGGTTGCAAACAACTTATATGGGCTAAATTGAACAAACAAATTAAGCTGAACAATACTAAATTTAATTTGTTTGTTTAAACTCAGCTCATATAAATTGTTTGCAACCAGTTGACAGGTCGCTGAGTGTTACACAACAGGGTCTGACCAGTTGAAGATCTAATTTTTCGTAGGGTTTAATCAAGAAGCAATACTTAAACAAATCAGCATCCCTTCTGGTGCACCAAGTGCTCAAATTCACTCACTCTCTTTTTTCAATCCTTTAAGCAGACTATTAAGTGGACTAAAGTAGGAAATAGTAAATGAGGGTATAGGGGCCAATTTCGGATACACTGAAAAAATCATTGGATTTACCAAAATTAAGATGAGTGGTTGCAATTTATATGGGCTGAATTTAAACAAACAAATTAAGTTGAACATTGCTAAATTTAATTTGTTTGTTCAAATTCAGCCCATATACTCTGTTTGCAACCACTTAACTTACAAAATGCAGTAATTTCAATGAATCATATTTTTCATTGTACAGCACCAGACTATCTGAGCCTTCAATACAAACCAGAGTATAACTCTTCTTAAATGAACCAGTGGAAAATTAAAGCAATTATAAATGTGGTAATTGAATAATTTATCAGTCCACAGAATCCTTACTGAAGAGCTTCTCTTTGTGGAGCTGCTGAGTGTTTGTGCTCAACACAGAGAAACGAAGAGCTTCGCGTAATTAAACGGTCTTTAAATAGATTCACCCTTAGCAACATATTAGCTGAATATAATACGAAGTGCAAGGACTGTCTGATTTGAAGTGTGTTCAGAAAAAGAGATAGAGAGAGAGACACAAGAGAGAGAGAATGAAGGTGCCTTTGTTTAAACTCCATCTGTTCCTCCATAAGAAAAAACATCTTTACCTTCATTAAAAAGAAGGACTAAATTAAAAAACACTAAAATATCCAAAGAATTCGAATTCTTATCTAATCTAGAAAGCCATTTGAAAGCCATTAAGTCTCGTTTTGTGTCAATTACATGACAAGTAGCGAACACTAAATACAGGTGTCAACAGGATCTAAAATTCTCTGAACGTTTGACCACCTCCAATGTAACGGCAGCTATATCAGTATCAGTCGATTCATTATCATTATCAGCACCATAAGAAAAAAAATGATTGGACAACAAATAGTGAGTTATCTCCAGAATTGTTTTGAATCATTTTTAATTGGGCTCAAAAAAAATGCACAAGAAGATTTGCATTTATCTGTTTATATAGTTTATTGGAGGATTAATACTGGTTTTAATGTTATCAATTTTGAGCAGATAAGAAGGTCACACTTTATTTTGATGGTCTGTTTGTTGAATTTAAGTTACATTGCAACTAATTCTCACTAGATTATAAGTAGACTGTTAGGTTGGGGTTGGGGTTAGGGGTAGTGTTAGTGTAAGTTAACATGTACTTGCACATGTAGTTTCTTATAGTCAGTTAAATGTCTGTTGAATGTCAGTATCAACAGATATTAAGTAGACAGTCTACTAATACTCAAATGGACCATCGAAATAAAGTGTTACCGATAAGAAAATTAAATTTTGGCTAATAAATTAATAAATGATGGATTATCTCCATTTTCTTCCTGATAATCACCTGATGTAGCAGTCATTTGTAGAACAATGGCTATTTTTAACGTTATCTTTATCAGGCCAATGAGAAATAACTTTTAACCGTTGCAAAATGGTTGATAAATTATTAAATAATTTCCATATTTTATATTATTAAAGATAAGAATCAGAAAAAAACTAACTTCAAGATTTGTATTTATCAGCCCATACATTGCTTATCAGCATCCAAAACCAAAGAGTTATTGGTACATCCCTACACACCATACCTGTCAACATTGGGATGTGAAAATAAGGGATCCTCCCCCCAACCACCGCAAAAAAACAGATAAAAAAAACAACTTATTAAATATGTCCTTCTGGAGCCGTTTCAAAGTAAATAAACAATTAAACAGTCAGTAATCATTTTTATATTATTATTTACAAAAGAAAATTTAATAGTATACGTTAGAAAACAGTTTAGCTTATTAAAATTAGCTAGTATAAAGAAATAGGATCAAGTTATCAAATCTTATTCATCTTTTCCTCACTGTATAACTCACACATTCTGAATAAAGAGCAGTGAATGAATCTCATTTATTTAGATTTTTTGTTTGATAACATTAAATAACAGAGGCGTCTCTGTTATAAATAAAAGAAGTTTACATATATAGTTATAATGAAAGCATTCGATTGCTTACCTAAAGTTTTATGCTCATTTAGGAAAAAATATTTGTGTTTGAAAAAACCTCATCAAGATCGACATCTTTAGGTGTTATTATTATTAATTATGTGTATATGTCTGTTCAAACACAAACACAAACACAAAACCCAGTATCCACTTTCACTATGCCTCTAATCGAGTGTACAGAATCCGTTTGGGAAACAGCGTCTGTTTATCACTACGGAAGCGTCAGCTGAAAGTCACGCACTACTTTATGACTGTTTTGAGGATTTTACAGGAGGAGTGACGGCACCTGTAATGAAAAGGAAAGGAAATCCCGCCGTTTTTATGTTTATTTCAGAGTGTTTCATGCCTAAATAAAGCAAAAGCACAGACAGATTCCAACAGATTTAAGAGCAAGGGCGGCCCCTGGTGGTTCGACGGTATGGGTTGCGTATAGGAAGGATCAGCTCTTTAATGTTTATTGACACCCGTCGGAGAACGACTGAAAATACGGGAGAAATACGGGAAAATACATTTACGGGATGATAGCGGGATAGAACTGTAAAATACGGGAGAATCCCGGGAAAAACGGGAGGGTTGACAGGTATGCTACACACCAAACCATGATATTCATACTTCACAGTATTGCACCAGTGTGGCGAGAGGATGAATGATGTATTATAAAGAAATTGGGTCATAAAATAATTACCACTTGATCTCCTGGTGAGGCTGGGACCAGGTCGACACTCTCCAGCTGTGCGGTGTGTGTAAGAAGAGGCAGTGGACTGACAGTCAAAATCTCGTCACACACCGCTACCAGCTGACGACACTGGAGAGAGGCAGAAAGAGAAAAACACAGGACTTGAGAAGGAGCATGAAATATATATTTTTTAATGCTATCTTTCATGTCACACTCTACAGTACCGTTAAAAGTTTGTTGTCAGTAAGATTTTTGGCTCTTTAGTTTACAACATCCTTGTTACACATGCTGCATGTCCTTACTTTGGTTACAAGAAAATGCTGCCAAATGACATGCAAGTAACCCTAACCAAAACCCAATACAAATACTGAAGGTCTTTGCACACTGAAGTCCGAAATTTTCATGAATGTTTCACACATGAATACGAAAAAAACACATCACATAAACAAACCTTGCACACTGAGTCCGATGTGTATTAATTAATCCATCACAAAAAAATGCAGAAAGATTTCGGAATCAAGTAGTGATACTTTGTTCTAATCTCTTCTCAAAAGTAGAAAAAGAAAAAGAGAATATGCTAAATATTGTGTTCATCCAATACTGCAAAGAGTGGAAGGAGACTTCAGCTGATTACCAAAGAGCTGCGCTGAATTATCCCGAAATGCAAAGTTTATTTCAGGAAACCAGTGGAATTTTGATACATAGCTAGTGATACTACACACATCCACGTATGTAAACAAGACTGGCAGTACCTACAGACATTATAATAGATGGTGGCCGCGTTGACGTGTCGAATCAATGGACCGAAAGCAAACCATGCTTTCTATTATGCTATAACGTCTATAATAAGGGCAGTGCGTCAAATGTATGGACAAACACACAGACAGACAGACAACAGCAGCAGCAGGACAGAAGTGCGCCAGTCACTGAATCCAGCATATAGGGGTTCTTAACTGTCCGCCCCATTTTATCTGTGTTTGTCAAAGTTATCGGTAGGTCAAATGACTGTATACCTTTTTACTTGTACGATGGCTCTGAACTGTCAAAACCTCTTTCTCCAAAAAAAAAAAAAAACTTTATGACGGATGAAAGTTTGAAAAAAACTTTATGATGAACGAAATGTTTCAAAGGCAAAGTGTCAATACGTTGATTTTTTTTTTCAAATTCACTGTGCAATAACATTAACTCT
>CAIGQQ010033238.1:496480-505516 GCA_903798035.1 Danio albolineatus
ATTCAGTCAATTGTAAACAAAAAGGACAGGTAGTTATACTGAGAATAACAACTACTAAAAATAATTGTATTATTATTATTATTATTATTATTCATTCATTCATTCATTTTCTTGTCGGCTTGGTCCCTTTATTAATCCGGGGTCACCACAGCGAAATGAACCGCCAACTTATCCAGCATTTGTTTTATGCAGCGGATGCCCTTCCAGCCACAACCCATCTCTGGGAAACATCCATACATTCTTATTCACATTCATACACTACGGACAATTAAGCTTACCCAATGCACCTATACCGCATATCTTTGGACTGTGGGGGAAACCGGAGCACCCGGAGGAAACCCACGCAACCACGGGGAGAACATGCAAACTTCACACAGAAATGCACACTGACCCAGCCGAGGCTCGAACCAGCGACCTTCTTGCTGTAAGGCGAACGTGCTACTCACAACGCCACCGTGGCGCCCATTATTATTATTAGTATTATTATTATTATTAATAATAATAATAATAATAATAATAATAATAAGTCATCATTATCTTCTTCTACTACTACTACTACTACTACTACTACTACTAATAATAATAATAATAAGCATCATCATCATCATGGATAAAAGAAGTTTTATTTCTATATAAGTTACAGTATATAAACTTAATATATATTGTACATTAGGGGCTAATGAGAATGTTGCCCAACTAGTCAACCATCTAGAATTACTTCAACATCCTACTAGCGTAGTCAGTGGCTGCTTGTGTTCAGCAGAAAAAAGATGTTCATAGTTTAGAACTACTTGTGAGTGTGAGTAAATGGTGAGGAAATTTCCATTTTTGGATGAATGCAGCAGTTTAAATGACACTTTAAATGAGAGCGATGATGCGCTTTGTTCAAGGTGAGTGGATAAACATATGCTTGTTCTGCCAAACAGGTCTTTATGCACAAGTGCTTGCAAGTAAGATGCTACAAGTGGGTGGAATGACAGGATCTGAATCTTTTTATAGGTTACTTGCTTATAGCTAGTGAGCTGGATGCTGATTTCTCATAATAAATCTAATCTTTATCACAAAAGGATAATAACAGAAAATATCTGAATCTGAACTACACAGATATTAGGAAAACGACCACTGTCTTTTTAGACACATCTGTTACCACCGTTTTGTGGCTTTATTTATTTTGTGACAATTCAGACATTAAATAAAAATTCACCCTATCTATTTTTTCTAAATGCATGTTCTTGTGAATGATTCATCCATGCATTTCACCAGTACTACTAACTGCTAGTATTTAATTGACAGGTGTGAATATCCTATCACTTAGAGATTCTAAAAATGATAGACTATAAAATGTATCTATATTCATGCTACTAGTACTTAGATACTAGTATACTAGTAGATAAAGGTTCAAATGACTTGCCATATCACTACAACCAGATTAGAGTGATTGGACCAAAAAGAACAATTTGCAAATAAACTAAATTGGCCATAGTGTACTGTATGAGTGTATGTGTGTTTCCCAGCACTGGTTGTTCATGAGGTAGTGTACTCTCAATGCTGGTTTGTGGCTGGAGGAGCATCAGCTGTGTAAAACCGTTTAATTTAGCTGTGTAAAAAGGGGAAATTAATGATTGAATAATCATTTTCAAAGCTGTAAACTCTTCACTATAAATTTACAACCAAACATTAAACCCACATCGTTTGCCATCTTTCTCTGGAAAAACACTTTTTTAATCACATAAATGCAGCAAATAAATAAACTGGCATTACAACATTTTTCACTAAAATTATATTCAGACATTAAAAAAAAATCTGTATTTTTTAAATATTATAACAACAATAAAAACAATTTTTGTCAAAGTTATCAACTGATAGATATGGGCCAGTACGGGCCTTCTGTGCCTACTAGTAGGCCATCCACCCACGAGGTTAATCAGCTATAAATTAGATACGGCTGGAAGTTAACGAGAATTATTATATTATTTTATAAATTTCTCTTTAATTGAATTTTATTAAAGTCTACCGCTACCCCACCCCTAGTCCCAACCATCACAATAATGTTAAAAACAGATCTGGATTCTTTTTTATTAGTATAGCTGATTAACCATGCTGATGAATGATAACAGCCTTCTGAGCCTACTGGCCCATATCTATCAGCTGATAACCACTAATAATACCCATTCAATTGATCATTTGATAATAATAAAACCTAATCATATATCTGCTTGTTAAGCGTGACGTCACATGAAGTGTCTTCCAGGTCCAATCGCTCTATCAAACTGTATGGGGAGACTCAACAAATGGTAATAATAAAGGTTTAAAAAGCGATGTATTCATTCATTCATTCATTTTCTTTTCGGCTTAGTCCCTTTATTAATCCAGGGTCGCCACAGCGGAATGAACCGCCAACTTATCCAGCATTTGTTTTACGCAGCGGATGCCCTTCCAGCCACAACCCATCTCTGGGAAACACATCCATACATTCTCATTCATACTCATACACTATGGACAATTTAGCTTACCCAATTCACCTGTACCGCATGTCTTTGGACTGTGGGGGAAACCGGAGCACCCGGAGGAAACCCACGCAACCACGGGGAGAACATGCAAACTCCACACAGAAATGCCAACTGGCCCAGGCGGGGATCGAACCAGCGACCTTCTTGCTGTGAGGCGAACGTGCTACTCACTACGCCACCGTGGCGCCCAAAAGCGATGTAATACTTTGAAAAATCACAATCACAATATATACATGCCTGATATTTCAGATGGCCAGAAAGTGATACATTTTTTATAAATTGTTTGAATATTGAAGACAGTGATGCAGTCCAGAGACTGCTGCGTACACCATGATTTTATATATAATTCACTTTAAAGTGTGATTTGACTAAAAAGTGGTCATAAATGAATAACTTCTCAATTCAAACGAGTAGTGGCTCGGACTCAGAAACAGTATTCCATACGTCACCACTTAACAAGCGGATTATGAGTGTTATATGTGTGTATATGACTGCACATTTTCTCTACTTTGGATGCGTAATTAGTTAAGTATTTGTCTGAAGGGCGGACTTGCAACAGTATACTATTATACGTTATTATTACATAATCAGTGACATAAGATTTTCTTGAAATGCCAATATAATCATTCGTCGCAATTATTTCTGAGGTAACTTAATGAACACCACAAAAACCTGCTTTGCCCTTTTCAAATAAATCGATCTTTTGATATTTTCCCATGCATCGTTTTGCCCTATTTGTCTTGTTATGCAGAGCAGAGTAAATATATACTGGATGCAAAAAAACAAGTGAAAAGCAGAGACAGACACCTGATATTCATTTTCTCTACAGTCCTGCTGTTTTTCTGTCATTCAGCTCTATTGAAGCTGATGTCCTCGCACAAAGCGGCTCCATTCAGCTCAAAAGCTTTTACCTTGTAATCTTCTAAAGCTCCTCATTTCACACTGATAATAATCATTAACTCTGTTTTGAACACTGCAAAAAGAGAGGGAGAGCTTCCTTCAGTGATAAAACACAGGTCAGGTGTTGTCTCTCTCTCTCTCTCTCTATACCTTCCTCTCCCTTTATTTTTTTGGTGATTTACTGGCATGGCAAATGACTGAAGTTGCAGCTTCATACAATGACAAACTCAGAGCAAAACAAAATCACATAAATGCTGCAGTCTCTAGGCAGAGCCAATCAGCTGAATCAGTTACGGGTAACAGACCGGGAGACCTGATGATACTAAAAAAAGATTGGCCTGACATGCCGCATGGATCCATTTACACCTCTCAAAACAACATGCATGCTTGTTTCCTCTCATGATGGGAGCTTTCCATTGACTTCTATTGTCTTTCTGTTTTCCAGAAGAAGACAGCAAAAAATGTGAGGTAAATGTTGATTGTGGGGCAGCACAGTGGCTCAGAGGTTAGCACTGTCACATCACAGCAAGAAGATAGCTGGTTCGAATCCCAACTGGACCAGCTGGCATTTCTGTGTGGGTTTACGCCAGGCGCTCTGATTTCCCCCACAGTCCAAAGACGTGTGCTATAGGTAAACTGAATAAACTAAATTGGCCATAGTGTGTGAATGTGAGAGTGTATCAGTGTTTCCCAGTACTGGGTTGCAGCTGGAAGTAAAGCATAAAACATATACTGGAATAGTTGGTGGTTCATTCCATTGTGGCGACCCCTGATAAATAAGGGACTAAGCTGAAAGAAAATGAGTGAATGAATGAATGTTGGTTGTACAGTAGGGGTGTAATAGCATACCCTCTGAAAAATATTACTTACTTGTCAATAAAAGTTTTAAACGTTATTTTAAGCTTGTATTCCATATTGTACTACCTACTAATTTGACATTCTGTACAGAAATAAACAAATGGCATCATGTTTTGTGTGATATTATATGTGGGATTCATAATGACTGCATTTAAAGTCCCCTTGGAATAAAAAAGGCTGACTTCTACACAATTCCTCATGTTTTCCCAACACAAATCGATTAAGTTAACTTGATTGTTTTTACAAATTTAAGTGGATTTAAAATAAATTTATTAAGTAGTCCCAAACAAAACTCAAGCTCATTTTAAAAAGTAGTTTAAACAAGCAGCAAATATAATTTTTTAGAGAATATGTTAGACTCTTCAAAATATGCACATGGAAGACACATATGCACTGTAAAAAAGTGAGTAAACCAGTTATACCTTGGTACTCTTAAAGAGCCCATATTATGGATTTTTGAAAATGACCTTCCATGCAGTGTGTAACACAGCTCTAAGTAAAGTGAAATGTCCAGCTAAGGCTTAAATCTGAAAGTGCAAAGTGTTTAAAACGATTGATTCATCTATAAAAGAGTCGACTCATTGTTGTTTAAATGAATCGTTATTAGAACGAGTCTTTAGCCGTTTCGGCTTGACGTCAACGCGAAACATACTAGTTGCGCGCGCAGACCCCGGGAAAATTGAACTGCCCGGCCCCGCCCACAGACAGGAAGAAAAAGTGGAAGACAACAAGCAGTAAGTGTTGTTGCATAACCAGCGGGACAGCAGTGACGTGTGATTTGAGTAATATCTAAGTAAATCTTTATACTGTTTGATGGCAGTATAAAGATTTAGAGAGAAGTTATTGACAGCTTTTGTAGTATTGGTTTTCGCGTTTTGCTCTTTGTAGACGGTCCCTTAGGATCGGTCTCTTTGCCGCCTGCTTATAGAGTCCAATATAATGCCTCCAGCGCGTAGGAAAGCTCATTTTTAGGAAAATAAGGTTGTAGGTGATTGTATACATTGCGACGGTTGAAAAGAGGTGCTATTTGTGTAGGAACAATGTTTCGGTCATGAGTTATTGATCCGGAAAACACGACTGCTGCTAACTTTACTGGAGTTATCGGCATTCCGGTTAAATCATGTCCCGTAGACGCTGTGCTCTGAAGTGCGAGGGAAAAGCTGTGTTCTTTTCCCTACCTGGAAACCTCTTTTCCCTACCTGGAGTGGTTGAGGTTTTTTTCGTAAAATACCTGAGAATTACATCCCCAACACGGTGCTGTGTTCGCGTCATCTCTCTAAGAGAGCTACACAAATCTACCAGCTTACAACGCGGGATTTGTTGCACGGTTGTTGTTAAAGGATGGATCAATACCCAGTTTATTTGGACCAGCGTGTTCTTCCAGTCTTGTTGACTGTAACAAGGTAAATATGGATGTAGTTGTCTGTATTGTGTTTGCTCCGTGCAGCATGTAGCGGTAGCCATTTAGCTTACTGCCGAATGAAACTATTTGTTGGCTTACAATAGTCCATGAAGTGTTAATTATTACTGAATGTTTGTTGTTATGATGAATAATATAGCAATACGCTGTTGTACAACCGCAGTGATTTGTTTTCAATATGTATGGCATTGGGCTGCTGACACGTAAAGGACGTGACGTGGTGACGTGACGTGGTAGTGTCACGGAAAGGAGGTGCTTGGGGAAAAAGACTCGCTCAGACGATTCATATGGGAGTCGGTGGGAAAATGAGGTAAAAATAAATAGATATTATAAGACATCGAAAGTGTTTTTTAACCTTGCATACATGTCATCCTGTTGTTTGGGACTTCAAAAAGTGAAATTTAACCGTTCTCAACCCACCATATGGGCTCTTTAAGCTTACTTAACTCTTCTTAATATAAAACTTAATGTATAATTATGAAAAGAGTTCATTTACGTAATAATACTCACCTTTTTCATTAAAATAAACCAATCATTTAAAAAAAAAACAATGGGTCTATTGACTTTTAAAAAGAAAAGTCAACTAATCACTTTTACCAGTGTACAATCAAAGCTTACGTTGCCTCTCACTAAGATTAACAATATTGATGACATCACCCTTCCCATCATATTTTCTTTCCAATCAATTAGTCACTATCCTGTTAAACCAGGCACTAAGCTGAAGAATAGTGAGTGAATTGGTCACTTGAACCAACCCACCCGTATTTACACAACAAATAGTCACTGAAGCTGCAACTAAAGTCACTTGTTCAAACCAATACTACTTTCTTGATAGCAAATGGCAGATTTGTGCATTATATTGGTGAAGGAAAGAAAGCCATACAGGTTTGGAACAACTTGAGGGTGAGTAAATGCCAGAATTTGAACTATGCCTTTACTCTGAGGAACTCTACAGATGAGCCAACTTCTAAAATTCCACAACACACACTGTTTATTAAACAAAACAGCCATTTCCACTCCATTCAAACCGGTAAATACTGCACTAAAAATTTCGAAGGCAACTTCAGTCGTGAACTTCAAGGGGAAAGTGCAGTCAAGGTAAAAAAGATAAAAAAGCAAGCACACGCAGAACCTCTCTCTGATCGACATGACCTTTTCTCCTTAATCCACTGATGTGTTATTTTAGTACAGCAAGTGTGTGTCTGTGTGTGTGTGTGAATCTCATTTTGCCCTCTCTCTCCCACTCTCCACCTCTTATCTCACATTTAATTAATCTATCTTTCACTCCCTCACCTCTCCTTCTTTTAAAGTTCATTACCCACTCTCTCTCTCTCTCACTCCCTCTTTCTCAATACAGTCATCAGCTGACTGCTAATTATTCCACATACCCCAAGGCAGCGCTGCCAATAAAGACAAACACACCAAAACATGCTCGGACGCAATTATATCTCTGATCATAATAGTTTCCTTTCATATCTGGGCTGACCCTGGAGACACTGAATATCTGTTCATAACACAACCATCAGAGAGAACGACTCAGTCACTATATTGTATGACACAGAGCCTACTGGATAGAAAGATTTGGTTTAGGTGATCTTTGACTTCAGGTGACGTAGTTTCTATGAAGAATCAGAGGCCCATCTGTGTCCTAACACCTGTTTTAATGCTTTTTCAAATGACAGAAACACGAGAAGACGAAGACGAGCAGAATGAACTCTGTTCACTGAAACACTTTAGAAATGCTTTAAATCATACCGTAATTATTAATCAATAGACAGTTTAAGTGTTTGAACTAGGAGTTCATATGGAAGAGTTGAAAAACTCAGATCTTCCTAATTTTGTAACTACTTACAGTACATACACACATTACCATTCAAAAGTTTGGGGTTAGAAGGTTTTTATAATTTTGTTTGAGAAATGATGAATCGAATTGACGATAATAACATTAATAACATTTATACATGTTTCAAAGGATTTTAAATAAACAGTGTTCTTTCTGAGAGTTTCTGATGAAAAGTTTAACATTTTCCACAATAGTGTTAACCTTTTAAGCTTCAACCTTGAAACTTATAAGGAAATATTTCTTGAGCACCAAAACAGAATAAGAGAATCATTTATTAAAAAGATCATGTGACACTGAATACTACGGGTAATTAATGCTTAAATGCAGCTTTTTAGTAAAGGAAAAATAACATTTTAAAACAGACCAAAGTCAAAAAAGGCATTTTTAAATGAAACAAAACATGTTTCACAGTATTACTGCTCTTCAAAATCCCAAACTTTTGAACAGGTGTATATATATAAAAAAAAGAGTATTTTCCCTGTTGCTCACAGACTTTTGAACCCAACTGTGCGAGTATGAACGATTATGTAAGGATTGGTGATCCAGAACACTTCTCAGTTTAGACATTAACTCTCCTTTTACAGTTTTTTTACATTTACAAATTCCTTACTGCTGCATGCACAAGAATCCATTAGCATATAATAAACACAGAGTTCTGTTTGTAGCATAAACAGGAAGCATAAAAACAATGCACTTAAATTTAAAAAAAGATGCCATCAGCTTTAGGAAACTCATTGACAAAACAGCGCAGTAGAGAAAACAACTCCTTAGTGATTTACACTGTGTGCTTGTGTGTGACAGAAATGAACTGTTAGGAACAAGTGTCAACATTTAGTGTGCACATTGTTTCTCCACTCACACACATACAAGCTAAGCCTCTTTCTCATTTCCACACTTTCCTTCCCCTCTTTTGCAACGCTATTTGCTCTGAGAGTGGAGACTGAGTCACATCAGCAACGATTCAAACACTTGAATGCTATTTTCCTCTATAAACACACAAACAGCCCAGAAAAGTCCTTGAAACTTTATGGCAACCAGGACATCTGCAAGAAACATGCAGCAAATGGTTCAGATGCCTTTTGAGTGATAAAGCAAACAGACTTCTTGAAATAGATGCTATCTTCAACAACACCACGAGTGAGTCAACATGTTTTTTTCATTAGTGTATTAGTTTCGGAATCAAAAAGAATTTTAACAACTAGTTTAAGAGTGCTGTTAAACTTAAAGGATCTTTCTATATGAAAGCATGTCAAATGAATTAGTGGTAAGAAGACAAAGAAGTAATTTTAATTAGAGCAAAAACTAACCTTACTGGTTCAAGTACAGATGAAGATACTCTTCTGATGAACTGAATATTATGTGACCTCTTTTACTGTCCGCTTACCACAGGTGATTAACACACGACCAAAACATCTTTCACTTCTTATATTCTGACACTAAATGCCCCTCCCCTTCTCCTTCTCTCTCTCTCTCTCTCTCTCTCTCTCTCTCTCTCTCTCTCTCTC
>CAIGQQ010033238.1:505526-516925 GCA_903798035.1 Danio albolineatus
ATGGAAACCATATATGTTTTCAGCATTATACTGTATTTTTTTAAGTATTAGACAGTGCAAACAAACAACCTAGACATTTACTGGACAACATACCAAATTCATCAGAAAATTATTTACGTGAGCAAAATGCACAAATTATAGCACTGACAGATGGCATGGACTGGTTTAAAATCAGCAGAATGTCTTATTAAAGCAAATTCAGGCAGCCTTGAGGAACCATTGTTCTCAAAAATTTGATATAGTCAAAAATGTACCATTCTGCTCTGTTTGTAGTTAGAATTACAAAACAGTGTTTTAAAAGTTAAATGTTTTGGCTGTTCTTCCTAAGCAGACTCAACACCAACATCAAAGCATTCTGAGCTGACCAACTGAATCAAAGAAATCAGGCACCAAACATCACCTCCAGCGCAAACATGTAGTTTTTAATGGCGAAATAGTGTGAGATGAGAATTGCAAGAGTATTAATAAAGTATGTTGGTCAAACATTATTTTAAGGTTTAATTCTCACTACACTCTAAAAAAATGATGTTTGTTCAAACAACGTATTAAAAAGGGGCTAAAACAGCACAATTTTTGATTTTTCTTGTGGGAAAACTTAATAGTTTCATGTACAATCCACTTAAATATGCAAAAAAACCAATAAGTTAATTTAATTCCAACACATATCAATTTTGTGGAACTCAGCATTTTTTACAGTGTAATAATAAACCATTAAATACTGGGTTCCACACAATTCCTTCATCTTGTCCCAACATGAATCAATTAAGTTAACTTTAAGTGGATTGAACCTAAAACAATTAAGCTATCCCAAAAACACAACTCAATACACAAATACTTTTACTTTTATAAATAGTTATTAAGGAGGTAGTTAGGTAGATATTGGTTAGGATTAAAATGTAGAATAAAGTCATGCAGAATATGTGCTTTATAAATAAATATAAACATGGGCCGGTATAAGATTCTGATGGTATGATAACCTTAGCTAAAAAATATCACGGTTTCACGGTATGACGGTATTGTGTTTACTGCTCTAAAATATATTCTTTTTAAATGTCTGGCAACAAAACTAAAAACAAAACCTTTTCCCCCTTTGAACACAATATATTTTATTTTTAGAAACATGTACATGTAAAGTATTTTGGGACAGTAAACATGTCAGACTAAATAATTCAAGTGAATCATTGACTTCTGCTGTCTTCATTTGTTTCAAAAACACAGATGCCTTTCCATGTTACATCAAAAAAAATAAAAAATCATACTCGTACCTTAGGAACGGTATAGCAGAAAACCTTGACAATTGTATACCGCGGTATACCTTGAATACGGTTATCGTCCCATGCCTATTGGTACGTAAACTAGTGCTAAGAACAGATTTAAATCTAACAACAAATGTAAATACTCCGATGTAAATATTCAGACTTACTTTATGCACAGTGGTGTCCAGATCTTTACCCAGAGCGGCGACTTTCACATTGGCTGTGTATCCAGTCTGCTGCTCAAACTGATACCTATAAAAGACATGCACGTTATGGCTGAGAATGAGTGAAATATCACACCGCTGTGCTACATGACCAGTATATGATGAACTCATAGACATAAAGTTTTTCTGTGGTGTCGACTGTGTGATTCTCACCTGTTGAGCACAGACACAAGTCCATTGGATGCTATAATGACATCCACCACCGCCTGCAGTACCTGTTGTGGCAGATTGGTGGCGCTCTGAGCGTCATTGCTATTGACACGCCAGCGGCCCTGTATGCTCATCTGCAGAGTATGTGCCACAGCACGCAGCTTCTCTGTCAAACTTCGCAGACTATCACCCCCAACACTGTAGGTCTGCACAGACATGGGAAAAAATTGGTGATTTAACATTTTTAATAGCACTTCTACAACATGCTAACTAAAAATACATCACCAGGAGTGTTTTTATAGCATGAATATGACTAACTGTAAAAAGATCAAAAGACAAATCTCCACTTCCTTCCACTGTAAAGAAGGGAAGCAAAAATGTCACAGCCTGTTTGCTGTCATTTGGAGCGCAGTAGTAGCAAAATTCCACATACATACTCGAACGCAATCACACAATCATGAAACCACACACACCATACCTTTGCAATATAATTCATGAAATAATATGTCATCTGATTTTTGTACAGCAGGGATCACCAAACTTGTTCCTGGAGGTCCGGTGTCCTGCAGATTTTAGCTCCAACCCTAATCAAACACACCTGAAAAAGCTAATTAAGCTCTCACTAGGTATGCTTGAAACATCCAGACAGGTGTTTTGAGGCAAGTTGGAGCTAAACCCTGCAGGACACCGGACCTCCAGGACCGAGATTGGTGATCCCTGTTGTACAGTAAACATTAGGCCTGTCACGATAATCAATATATCGACTTACCACACAATACATGGACATGATCTCAATCATTTTTGGTGATGCAATATATATCCCCCATAGATAAAAAACAATTCTAGCAACATTTTAGCTGATTGCGCAACATCTCTACTGAAGGTGTCCATGTCAGTATGGTTAAAAAAACACTATAGTATTTACTATAAATTACTTTAGTATATTTTTATGTGGGTGCCTGACGAATGAAAACATACCAGATATTACAGCCTCTATTACTTTTTACCTTTCACTTTTTTGTTAAAATGTATTCTTATTTATTTAGGATATGCCTTTTCACATTTTACATGCGTTTTGACATAGTGATTCCAATGCCTAATTATTAAACTGTTAAAATGACTGTTGGTGCAATAGCCTCATGGTTAGCACGCCGATAAATTCAAATTTTGACAGATTTGAATCCTGGCTTGAGGACATTTCCCGACCCTACCCCCCTCTCTCTCTCCCCCACTTCGCTTTCTGTCTGATTACTGTTTTATCTAATAAAGGCAAAAAGGCCAAAAATGAATCTTTAAAAGAATTTAATTGTTGAAATCACTTTAATTAAATGAAATATTCTTAAGAATGAAATGTTACGTGTTCTTTGGAAGAGTGCACTTGCATTGTCATGCTCATGTTGTATCGTCATTCTGGCATTATATAATGAGTGGCGTAAAATGGTCTTAAAATGACAATAATATTTATCGCAATATATTTTGGTGCAATATATCGTACGACAAAAAATACATATCGCAACAGGTCTAGTATATCCCAGCATATTGAACCACATATGCAAATATTTCAGAATGACTGCAATTTTATTGGCCTTATCGAATCGAGAGTCGTTTTCCGATTTTGTTACCAATATTCTTCAATAAATACAATATTTCCGACATAACATGAACACACACAATAATATCCACCATATTTACAGTAAATTAATTGAGAAGCGGAGCATATAAAAACTATTTCTAAGTGAATGGCCTGTAAGTGAAAATGTACACATGTTTAATTCTAACACAGTAAAGATGAATTGCACAGAATTCCAACTGAATAATGGGCAATAATAATAATAATAATAATAATAATAATAATAATAATAATAATAATAATTTCATTTCATTGTCCTAAATAATGTATGTCAACATTTAAAACATCAAATATACAAATATTTATACCTTTTTCACTCAGCTTCTGCTTTTAATCTTACTCTGAAATGTCATGACCTTCTTCTTCTCTCTCTCTCTTCCAAACACACACACATACACACATTCAACCTCAGCATATCTAATGTCTGTAGTTCCCTCCAAATCCTCAGCAACCTTCGTCTCTATGACTTCTAAAATTAAGCTTTGCAAACTTAAAAAAAAAGTAATCATTTCATTCTCCTGCTATTTTCTCCATAGAAAAACATCAGCAGTTGAGTCTGACGTTTGCTGTTACGACACACAGGGAGTTCTGGCACCATCAGGTTCACATTAATCCTCCCAGCGGGCAAAACATTTACAGCACATGGAGCACATCCACTGTCAGCTCAGGGGAAGCTTCAGTCAACAAGCCAGGATCACATTTATGCTCAGAAAGTGAAGCAAAAAGACAGAACTAATCATAATTTCTTCAATCTTGTAATGTACACTATAAATCCATGATGACTTTGCAAAGCTAAGATGACAAAAGACAAGCATGGAAGTGGAAGCAGTTTTAAAAAATAAAAATAGACAAGGCATTTGTGGAAGAATGTTCTCTGAGATTTGGCTTGGGTTTTGTTAGTGTTACCGCTAAAGTCAGCAGGGTGAGCAACTCTCACAATCGTAATGAAATTCCCTGAGAGAGTGAGAGTAGTTCAGTCACAGGCTAATGCTATGACCATTAATGCCAATGCTATACGTGTTTAAATAAAGATTCCTCTTCTCCATGACAGAGGCTCTATTACAGGTCTGTGATGCAGTACATAGACTGTCATACTAAAAGCAGTCATACCAGGACTGCACGATATTGGAAAATATCTTGAAAAAATACTTAATTTTAATGCTAATTTATTATTATCCATCATAAAAAAACAAACAAACAAGAACTAATTTGGGAATCTGTTAAAACTTATAGGAAAATAACAAACTGGCCAGCTCATTTTCTCAGTCAGAATTTGTCCATTTAAATAATAAAAGCCTTCTTTTATTGATTATTCTTCTTAAAGCCTTTTTCTATTGGTTATTTTCACAATTTATGATGGCATACTGTCAAAAATGGGACAAATTAGCTCATATAGGGGGCAAATTCTGGACTTTGTCAGAAACCAACCAACCAACCACCCAACCAACCAACCAACCAACCAAATTATTATTATTATTAATTATTATTAATCGTTAGTAAAGTTATATCGTTACACAGTTTCTAATGCCTGAATGCTTTTAAAATAAACAGTCACAGGCCTCAAAAACACATGCATATGATAAATTATAATCCAGAATCAACATTGCAGGGGTGCCACGGTGGCCGAGTGGTTAGCACGTTCGCCTCACAGCAAGAAGGTCGCTGGTTCGATCCCCGGCTGGGCCAGTTGGCATTTCTGTGTGGAGTTTGCATGTTCTCCCCGTGGTTGCGTGGGTTTCCTCCGGGTGCTCCGGTTTCCCCCACAGTCCAAAGACATGCGGTACAAGTGAATTGGGCAAGCTAAATTGTCCGTAGTGTATGTGTGTGAATGAGAATGTATGGATGTGTTTCCCAGAGATGGGTTGCGGCTGGAAGGGCATCCGCTGCGTAAAACAAATGCTGGATAAGTTGGCGGTTCATTCCGCTGTGGCGACCCCGGATTAATAAAGGGACTAAGCCGAAAAGAAAATGAATGAATGAATCAACATTGCATATCCTGCGATGTGTCTATTGTGAATGTTCACATTGCAGTATCAATGCTGAAACGATATATTGCTCAGCCCTAAGCCATGCATTCTTAGTAGAAATTATGAAATATCGCAAAGATTATTACAGTACAAACAAACACCTGTTTTCACAAATCACATACTCAAATCCAAACTTTATCCTCTTTATAACTTTCCATTCAATTCTGTTGCTCAAAATAGAAGCTAGTAGTGAATAGGCTAAAATTAGTAATAAATATGCCTCTTGGCAAGCTATGAATTATGGGATTATTTTGGTCCATTAGGGGCATTTTTCAGGGCCTCACGGTGGTGCAGTGGGTAGCACAATCGCCTCACAGCAAGAAGGTCGCTGGTTCGAGCCTCAATCATTCATTTTCATTATTTAGCCTGACATGGTTACTGTTCCAAAATATTATAAAAGTTCTTAATAAAAATATATATTGTGTTCAAAGGGGAGGTTATTTAACCTAAATTTTTTTAAAATGATATATTTTAGAGCAGCAATCACAACACCGTGAAACCGTGATATTTTTATCCAAGGTTATCATACCGTCAGAATATTATACCAGCCCATGCCTAACACATACACATACACATACACACACAAATAGACAATTGATGAAGGCCCTACCAAAGCACAGAGTTTTTCCACAGCCTCCAGTATGAGCTCTTGATGTCCAATTTTGTGCACTCCAATATTCTCCAGCCTGGAAGAAGAAAGCTGGAGCAGATCTGAGCCAGAGAGCTGCCATTCAGAAAGCGGGTACTGCTGTAGAGGAGCATCCAGACCTGAGGAACACACACAAACAAATACCAGACAGATAATTAACATAAATAGCACTGAGACACTCAAGTTCATGAACAGATTTAAAGTTTAAAGTTCATCACATATTGGCAGAAGTTACCAGGTAAGAATGTAAAGTATTATAATGATATAAATATTGTTATACTAAATACTATTAATAAAAATTATGTTAAAATTATTACCTATACAATACTGTATAATTGAAAGCATTTTTATGACTCTTTTTTTATGTGGTTGATTTGATATTCTGATATCTGAAGCTACTATACTAGAGATACTATATACCACATTCGGCCTTTTCATTGTCTGACTTTGAAATATAAATGTGGATTCTGCTGAAACAAAAAAGGTTTATTACTAATTTCTTTGCATTAAATCACAATTTGTGAAATGATAATCCCTTTTTATTTTTCAGAAACATTATCATGTATATTAAAAGTTAGATGTGTATAAAAAGTGTATAAAAACTTAACTGAATCAAGAATCAAAAAAAATGGTGATATCTGATTCTGAATCAAGACAGCTTTAGATGTTTTATTATTATGCATTCAATTATTCAACAGTATTAAAACTATGTTACTAGCTTTCTGTTTGAAATAAAATCTAGTGTTTAGATGTACCTAAGTGTGCACTTATACAGTGATTATCAAGAATCAAGAATGAAAAAAAATGGCGATATCTGATTCTGAATCAATAGACAGCTTATGAGATAAGCCATTTATATATAAAACTGTAATAATTTATTTTAATTTATATTAATGCAACATATATCAAAAATATTGAAATTTTACTAATGAGCAGTGTGTAAGAATGCCATTACATTATGAAAGACAGGAAACAACACACACACACAAAATAAAATCCATAGTCATAGTATGATGAAAGGAAATGGTTGGGCTAACATGAAGAAGGTGATCAGGAAATCAAACACAGTGAAGCTGTGTTGCAGCTGTTATTAAAAGGCAATGTAAAAAACACACCTGCTGTTTGTTTACTTTAGAAAAAAGCACCTTATCAGTCTCTGCTGTTAATTCTGGTTAATCAAGATGAAGAACTAAGGACTGAGGATCTACATACTGTATATTTTAGAGTAAACTACTGCACGCTCATATGTGTGCGAAACCCCAAGCAGTGAACTTTCAGGGTTTAAGCTTATTTCTCTGAGCTGGTAAAACACAAAGGTTCTGGGCCCTGAAGCAAATTCCTTTGTGTAAGTTTTTTTACGCAATGACATCCACAGCCAAAAGATCTCATAACTGTTTAGCACTATTCACTAGTCCAGACTCACAATATAGGTCGAGCATTTTACCATGACCCATTCTACAAACATAAAATGTAATCTAATAGCAGCGCATAAGTCTTTGCTATCACATATGGTTTTGATAATATTTTTATTCTGCTTTGGAGATCTCATAAACATATCTCTAAACAAGGATCCAAATGATCACAAGACAACCTAATGCCCAACATTTGTCAAACTCTAAGACAAACAAACAAGCCAGATAAGAGATGCTATACTTATAACATGGTTTAAGAGGTTAAGAGACTCAGTATAACCACAATAAAACCGCACAAACACATAATTTTCCTGTTTAAACTCCTTTACATTAAATTTATTATTGTTAATTATTTCTTCTAAACTAAAATGACATTTAAAACACAGGGACTTTTATTGACTTTTTTATTATCGTGGAACTATAAATTGAATAGGGAATAATACAGTAGGCCTACATACAAAAATAAGCCCATAAAGTAACAGACTGGCAGATGTACAGTACTAACTACTGAAAGTAGCATATTTGAATGCAATTATAAAGTGGTCGATTAGTAATGTAGGCACAATAACACAGTAGCTAGCTAATAAATAGCGTAATTACAATTTAACAACGAAGCGACACAAACACGGTTGTAAAGTAATAACATTGTGGCGAGGACGAGCGTTGAGCGAAACCACAGAACGTGGGTCACAAAATGAGCAACAGAGACATGCGCGTTTAGAGCGCTGTGGGCCAGTCTGAACTCGCCGAGAATGACAGCAGCAGATTTTATCGCTTTGCATAAGAGGAAAGAAGCAACAATTCAGTGCTATTTGTTAAGTTAAATCGCCACTGTACTGACCAGCTGAGAGTCGGTTGCGGGCAAGCGTTCAACAACAAACATAAACGCGCTTCCTCATTCCGCAAACACCTCCCGCTCCTTAAGGATTTGGGTTGTTCCTGTTTTATTCGGCCATCTCTCTCTGCCTGTCGACTGACATATAATCACCTGTCGGTCTCTAAAACAACAAACACAAACATGAACACAGCCCGTACCTTTGAGCCACTCGGTGACTCTCTCTGTACTCCATGACGCTACGGGCTCCATGATCTTAGGAGCATGAACTGAAATCCCTGAAGTGGATCAGAGTAAAGAAAAGTTCATCCTGCTGTCCGCCTGGCACACCTTCTTCAGGTAAAGCTACGCTCTCAGCCAATAGTGTGCGCCGTTGCTGTGCGCGCGCACTGCGCCCGTCTCGGTCAATAGGGAGGGGTTCACGAAACTCTTTATTATGTGTCCTGAAGCCTGAATCAGTTTTCTCTGTTCGCCTGGATCCCTCCCTGAAAACTTCCAAGTGTTTTGACCAGCGTAATTAACCCTTTGGGACCTTTATCTCTTTCATTAATGGTAGCCTAATTTAGCATTTTTAAGAGACTGTTTAAGCAGTATACAATTTCCCCCTTATTGGTTATAAGATCAACTTAAACTAACAAAAACTAACAAACCATTTGGCTGGTTTGAGTGTTTATTATTTTCTAGCAGTGCATAACTGTAGCGCCTCCTGCTGCATGTGTGTTGAACGTGTGTGAATGAATATTCTACATTTTCAAAATAAACGAAAAGTAACAGGTTTACTGTTCAAACCTGATTAAACATGTATCACCATGTAGTCTTGGCTTCACTGAGCTCATATAAGGAATACGATCCTTTTCATACAGATCTAGCATGTTGTAAACAGAGTGCATCTTCCTGTAGCTGCGGATACAATAACTCAGACCATATGATTCATGGCATACAGATATGGAGCAGATAATAGTGCAACATAAAAGAGCAGCCGCTTCAAAAGCAAAGCAAGTGCATGATTTGATTTGCATTCTATTGTAGAGCACAGAGGCGGACGAGTGGCCTTATGAAACGTATCCTTGAAGCTCTTGATAATAGTTCCACTGAGTTATGGTGGCATTGTGTGCACAGAGAAGACCTGACCTTAAAAATATATCATTGAAAATATCCTTTGTTCTCAACTTCGGACTAAACGCTGTGTTGTGAAAAGGTCTAAACTTGCATTTGGGATGTCACTTTTGAAACTAAGGATAATTTTTTCACAGAATCCAATGATATGGGAATGGTTAAATCCTGAATACTTTTACTCCAGTAAAAGAATTTAGCTGATGTAATATTTATATAGTACCACCACATATATTGGCTCTCAGATCTTATGAGCAGCAGTACACTGTAGATCTCATAGAGAGTCCCTGCAGGATTTCATCCTGCTCAAGCTGCAAGGAAATTGCCAAATACCATTCAGTCTTTTGCGTGTCTGAACACATCAGGTTCCTCATGTTTACAATGGTAAATGAAAGAAATGAGAATCACTGTTTTGCCAGTACACTTGCCAAATCTGAAGTAGATCCAGAAACATTTCACATCACCCAGAGTTCAGTTTTCATATAAATCTACTACAGTACATGAGGATCACAGACCTTCTCTGGTTTTATATATATCTGTTTTAAATTGCACCGGTTATGCTTTTTCGAATACCTTTCATGCAGTGTGTGATGTTGGTGTTTGTGAATGTAAAAGCTAAAAGATCTTCTGGATAAATAAACATTTTGTATTGTCAACGAAAGAAAGGATTCGTCATGAATATTGTACATTGATCTGTAAAGAATTTCCATAACGGTCTTCATTGCCTCAACTTACATTTACTTTGTCCCAAAAAAGACAAAACATGTATTTTATGTGTAAAAATGAATAATTTTTGAGTTGTTCTTTTTGGGACCGGTTAATTGTTTTATGTTCATTTGACTTAATTTTGTAAAAACTAAAAAGTGAACTTAATTCATTCATGTTGTCCTAATTGATTATGTGAAACCCAGCATTTTTTACGGTGAAGTGTGGCTTGTAATTTTCACAAATAATCACAGTGATCACACTGTAAAAAGTGATTAGTTACCTAAAGCGAGTAAACTAACTGCCTTAAAAGTAATGCGTTGACTTCACAAAAACAATATAAGTAAACTCATTGTAACTCGGAACTGTTTTGTTAACTTAATTTTTATAATTATGCTATTTGTACTCACTTTTTTATATGAAAATAAACTAATCCCTTTTTCCAATACACCTTCATTTTATTTGGTCCCCCCAATAAGTCAACTTATTGCTTTTAAGGCAGTTAATTTACTCGCTTTAAGTAACTAATCATTTTTTACAGTGCACAGGCAATTTCTTTCTCTAAATAACAACCATATAGGTTGTTTGTGCAAGCAGCTTATTACGACCTAAACTAATTTTTAAAGTTAAGCACCTTCTGGTGTAAAAAAAAATAATGACAGTGTCGTATTACATGTCATCATTAAATTACGTACAGCTGGTGTTAACAATCAAGATGCATATTCACTTAAAATCTGAAAGACAGCCCCTTTTCTACTGTTTTTTCTTTTTTCATTTTTAAATTGACAAAATCTATATTTACGCATTTGGAAGAGGCTTTGGAAAACAATTTACAGATTCCACCAAGTTTTGTATCGGAAATCAACAAGCAACAAATAAAATTGGCAGCTTTTTGCAATGTTGTTGTAAACAAAACATTTTTTGTGTGTTTGTGCATTTTTATTTGTACTATTTAATGTGCAATGCTTTTGTGTGTGTGTGTTTGCCTTACGTGAATATATGATTATTTTTTTGATAGTACCTCGTGTGGATCCATGTTTTTATAATTATAGAAGACAAAAAGTGTTTTGCCAAAAATAATTAATTGCAATTTTTCTGACAGATATTGCTTTTTGATTTGCAGTTTTTTTTTTTATAAGTCAAGCTTCAGTTCAATATTCTCAAAAATATGCAGCACACACTTTAAATGAAATGAATAAGACACACTTTAACTGTATATGTACGGTAAATATATAATACTAACTGTCTATATAACCATGCAGTTACATAAAACCTTTAAAATCGTGATAGTCAATCACGGCTTTAATTATGATGAACATTTTTAATGTTAAACCATGGTTTACCTTGAAATAGGTAATCATGACAACACTATACTTCAGTAAACACTTTGTCGTATTT
>CAIGQQ010033238.1:516935-528372 GCA_903798035.1 Danio albolineatus
TGTGTGGAGTTTGCATGTTCTTTGTGTGGGTTTCCTCCAGGTTCTCTGGTTTCTCCCACAATCCAAAGATGTACGATAAGTGAAGTGAATAATCTAAATTGGCATGTGTGAATGCAAGAGTGTATGGATGTTTCCCAGTACTGGATTGTGGCTGGAAGGGCATCGGCTATGTAAAACATATGCTGGAATAGTTGGTGGTTCATTTCGCTGAGGCAACCTCTGTAAGTCGAAGAAATAATGAATGAATGAATGAATGAATAAATTATTGGCAGCATTGTGTCTCAGTGGTTAGCACTGTCGCATCACAGCAAGAAGGTCGCTGGTTCAAGTCCTGTGTGGGCATTTATGTATGGAGTTTGCATGTTCTCCCTGTGTTGGCGTGGGTTTCCTCTGGGTGCTCCAGTTTCCCCCACAGTCCAAAGACATGCGCTATGAAAAGGATTAACAATTGGCCGTAGTGTATGAGTGTGTGTGTGTGAATGTGAGAGTGTATGGGTGTTTGCTAGTACTGGGTTGTGGCTGGAAGGGCATCTGGTGCGTAAAACATGTTGGAATAATTGACGGTTCATTCCGCTGTGGCAGCCGAAGACAATGAAAGAATGAATGAATTAATATATATTTACACACATCTAAATTAATAAATAAATAGATGGGCTAAAAAAATATGTGGAAATCATTCTGTGCTTAGATTCTGTGTGGGCCTACCCATGACTCATGAGGTCATGAGAGGGGATTTGTGAATGGAAGTGAAGCCAGACAATTTCATCATATGATAATGACCACATGAAGGATGTAGTACATCTGAATTTCATTTATACAATAAAAACAACAGATCTTAACAGCTGCAATTTAATTCATACTTACTACTACACAGCAAGTCATTTTGGATACAGTGTGTGCTTTTGTCTGTGCATGTGCATAAAAAAACTAATTATATTTAGGTCTCAAGTGTGCATATATAGAGCTGATATTACACCATTAAGATTTTCATACAGTCCGGTGATTATTCTGCCCACAGCAGCTCTGTGGCTCCTACAGTCTGCTGCATGCTTCGTTTTACACCCACACACACCTCCTACTGATTGTCCAACAATTGACATGCGCGCATGGGTGTGTGTGATGTAGTGTGGGTGGAAGGCGGGCGGACATCCTGCTCAATAGTCTGTGTGTGTGTGTGTGTGTGTGTGTGTGGTTTGGGAAGGGTGCATTGTTCCAGTTATTCAAGAAATAATAAAGCGAGCATATGCACGACTATTGTATGTATTTGTGAGTGTAGGGTGCTGGGATTTAATTGTGGCATGTCCTCGTGTAATGTGCACCTCTGCGATGTAATGTGTTAAGTATGAGTCATCTTCCCTTGATGCTTGAGTGTGATCCAGACAGGGACTCCCTGAGGTCTTTGAGGGTGAAGTGATGCTGCTCTTTGGCTGGAAATCATATCACAGCTTCAAATGTATACACACAATTGCACACAGAGGAAGTGTAGGTTATTACAAGCAGGCTTTTTTTAGGTTAAATAAATGCTACGTGATGTTAAATAACTGGAACAAGCTGTGATTAAGAGATTTTGCTGAATCACTGAAGAAGACACAACTATGTTATGGTTTATTCATCTTTGAAGCCATCTCGGGGTCCAGGGAGCTGCAGGGTTTGCAGAGAATTGGAAATGTTTAGAGAAAAGGTGTAAAATATGTAAGTAGAAATAACCAACACTGAATCTGACCATGATTATTTCACAATTGGAAGTTAGAAGATGTCAAAAACAAATAGCTGCCAGTGTTTGCACAGGCGATTGAACATTGACAGAAATTCTACAAATAGCAATGAACAATGACAGAAATTCTAGTTTCATTTATAGATTTTCAATGCTAATAATTTTTTGAAGTTTCCCAGAACTGGGTTGTGACTGGAAGGGCATCCGCTGCGTAAAACATTTACTGGAATAGTTGGCGGTTCATTCCACTGTGACAACCCCTAATAAATAATGAATAACAATCAGAGAGAAAAGTGTAACTACCCGGCAAGCATTTTTGGTTTTTAAAAGATGTCTAATAGACATCTAAACTTAGTCGTCATGGCTGAAACTAGGCTATATTTGGGCTGTCAGTGTAAATCTACTGTAAAAGACACCTATAAGGCCTAAACTAGACTTGTCATTCAATAATCATGAATGAATGATTACACATAAAATCTGCCTAAATCTGTATTTATTGACAAGTCTTGGGCTATTCTTAGATGTCTTATAGATTTTCACTGACAGCCCAAATTTAGACTTTTTAAGCCAAGCTGTCTATTTGTAGGTGTCTATTAGATGCCTAATAAACATACAATTGTTTGGTGGGTTCTGTATATAGGATCACTGTGTGCATATGTTGAGTGCCTGTTTGTACTATCACTAAATGGAGTACACTTCTAAAATAGTGTCATTTTTCCTGCTTAATCTTTAATACATAACACACTCATCTTTAATCCAAGAGGGTGTTTTTTTTTTTGCAAAAATATGCAAAAGATTTATAATAAATAAATACATTGAATAAATAAGACAATGAACTAATATAGGCGATGCGGTGGCGCAATGGGTAGCGCTGTCACCTCACAGCAGGAAGATTGCTGGTTCGAGCCTCGGCTGGGTCAGTTGGCATTTTTGTGTGGAGTTTTCATGTTCTCCTCGTGTTCGCGTGGGTTTCCCTTCGGGTGCTCCGGTTTCCCCCACTAGTCCATAGACATCTGGTATAGGCAAATTGAGTAAACTAAATTGTCTGTAGTGTATGTGTGTGAATGAGTGTGTATAGATGTTTCCCAGTGATGGGTTGCAGCTGGAAGGGCATCCGCTTTGTAAAAACATGTGCTGGATAAGTTGACGGTTCATTCCGCTGTGGTGACCCCAGATTAGTAAAGGGACTTAGCCCAAAAGAAAATGAGTGACTGAATGAATGAATGAACTAATATACTAATAAGCATAATAAACCAGTTTACTTGAACATATAGTACCATACCTGAATCAGACACCTTTTAAATAAAGTAATATTACTTTATATTGCTCTGAAAACTGTGTGGTTCCACACAGACGTCTATAAATCAGAGTATGACGGTTATGAAAAGGTTGACAAAGAAAAAGACTATTGAGTCTTTTGAGAGAACTCTTGTTCCCTCGAAACAGAAAATTCTGTAATCATTTACTAGCACTTCAGTTATCAGAAAACCTGCTTGAGTTTATTTCTTCTTTTCACCAAAAATGATGAAAAATCATTCCAATCTTAAGAAAGTTAATGGTTACTGGTTTCTATTTCTTTTTTTGAAATCTCTTCTTTTGAGTTCAACAGATGAAAGAAAAGAAGAAAAAAGGTTTTGAATCACTTGAGGGTGAGAAAATGGTGAGTAAACTTTCATTTTTGGCTAAACTAAACCTTTAAAGCTTGGTTTAACACTAGCAAATAACATCAGCAAGTGTCACTCATAATTCATTATGATCATCACTGTGCTGCATTGTGAATACAACACATGTTGTTGACCAATCAGCTTTAAGAAATGAAAATAACAAACTAGTAACCTAAACAAGTAAACAGCACATATTCCACCTAGTTTAGGACGGCTGTCTCAGTGATTAAAAAGGCTGAACTGCATTTTGGATTGCTTTCAGATTAACTGATTTATTTCTGATTACCAAATATGATTATTTGAGCATGGTTAAAACCAACACTAGAGGGTCTTTGCATTTAAATCAGTAGGTTATCTATCTATGGAGTTTTTGATTTAGAGCTCTGCATGAAGTCTTTGTTTTTTGTTTAAGTTTAGTTATTTTTGACCACGTTAAAAAATGTTTCTCTGAATGCACTGGATTTACTAGGAATATAGAGTTAAGTAAAGCAACCACAGATCTGCAGTATGTGATACTGTATATCACTGACCTCAAGGTGGGCACTAATCCACTAATGCCATTACTAAGATTAAACAATAAACAAAGACCTTTTGATTGTACAAATGTTTGTTGCTCTCTTAAATTTCTTATACCAATTTTTTTTTCATGACATTCAAAATTCCATCTTTATATAAATGTTATGCAATGTATCCTATTTTATATAAGTGTTATATAAAATTATACCTCAGTCTGAATTCAACACCTACTGTCAACATGAATCTAGTATTTGAGGAATGCTCTGAGTGTATTTTAAACTTTCTTTGCTGCTCTTCATTCTCTTCAAGGTCAAACTGAAAACATTTTCTTCGCAAAACACAGGTAAAGCACATTGCATAACGGGAAGGCACTAGCAACACCAAAAATGTCTAACATCCTGCCTTTAGCCAGTGGTTTTAAATTATATTATTATTTAACCCTTTAATATCGTCTGGTGTATGTAGAGGCTCATGTGAGCTGTCGAGAGAATAACAAAGGGAATCCCCTTGCAGTGTCATTGTGTTCACACCACAGTACTGCAGATTGCCAGGTCCACTATGAAATAGGCCAAGCCAACAGTAACATAAAGAGCATCAAATCCAGTGATACTCTCTCAGAAACTAAAGTACAAATCTGTCACTTTTTAAAAAGAGACATACATGCGCACACAGCAGATCCTCATTGGTACCTTGATCCTCAAGGTAAACTTTTGTACATTACAGTGCCACACTTTTTAGGTATTATGTACCTTTAATGTGTAAATGTGGACCATTATGGTACAAACACATTTGAAAAGGTATCCCCATATACATATTACAGCTTTTGTGTCTTTATTTCTGGCAGCGGAGCATGTGTATCTGATATCTGCTGTGCAGATAATAGCTGTTTGTACTTCTACGTCCTACTGCACAACACACAGACAGAATCAACAGAGAATATCAAGTGTGTTTGTAATGCTTGATTTGTTTTTGTGAGAAGGATTTATAAATGTCTTTATATCCACACTTGCAGATCTTAGTCTTGATGCCTTTTTAAAAATGTCACAGTTTAGCCAGACAAAGCCCTACATTATCATTAGTGTATTGGAGTGCCATTAAAATCGTTTTGTACCTTGTGCCATCATTTGACTCAATGAAACATGGTCCTCTACCAATGCACACTCCATATCCACCCACTACCATCTCATAAAGGCCATTCATACTCTGTTTTACTCTGGCAACAGATTCACCGGCACGCTGGCAGATGGTCTGTGGTTGCCAGTGGTAACCACTCTCAGCGAGAAGCAACAGTTGCTCTTCTCTGCTCCCTTTGAGAGAATAAAAAGTCAAGAGGTATTGGCATATCACTGCCTCACCACAAAATGGGCAAGCCTACAAGACAATTACAATTGAGAACATGGAACAGCGTTCCTGGCATGATGGAAAAGGAGATAGGCCACTTGTGCCAGTACTGGGGAATACTTTGTTACATCAATCTCTCTTTTGTTGAGAAGTTTTTTGTAAGAAATGTCCTGGGATGATATGCTTACGCGTGCCCAGTCAGATGCAGTTGAAAAGATATTTTTCTCAGGAAACTGGTGGTGTTGTTGTTTAACTGATAAAAACACATGAATGTTATCTTTTACCAGAAAAACTTTTCACTGCTGGAATCTTTTAATCCAGAACCCAGTTTGTGAATTGATCACTTTTTTTGATTGGACTGTTATAACAAATTGATCAAGTTGGTTGACAAATATAAGAGAGCTTGGGCCGAAACACAAAACACAAATTCCATCTAAATGTAGCTTTTTGTGTTACTTTTGTCCCTCTGGCCATAAAATAACAAAAGTGTATGCATTTTGGGGATGAAGATTGTTGTTGTTTTTTGTGAGTCATCTTCTCAGTGAAATGTACTTTCAGACACATTTGGAAAAAATGTTTTTAAAAGAGTTCATCCTCTGGAGTTTAAACAGTATTTCCATATTCTCTTTAATTTTCACATAAATATTTAAACTTCAAGCCATGGACAGCAGGACATTCCTCTGTTTGTGAAAGATGACGTGAAGCACCTGCGTATGACGTTTGAACGCAATTTCCTACTAAATCCGTCCCGAGACCGCTAACATTTAAAGCACTATAGGTTTGGAATATGGATTTTTATTCTTATTAGTTACAGGAGAGTTTATATGAATGTAACAAGTTATAAATTTGCGCTAGAAGTGTTAATGCAGCTTTAGAACTTGCCTTGCAGTAACAGCACATGTCCAGAAAGGGGCGTAAGTAGAGGAGTGTTTGGAGAAAGGGGCTGGCCGAGAACTGTCTTCAAACCAATGATCGGCTGAAGCTTTTACACTGTGGATTCGGTTCAGAGGGGAACACACTGACAGCATCGGCTCCTCTTTTCTGCGTCTGTGTGCACACCGACAGTCCGTGTCAGAAGACACTTTCCTCTGTATTGCAATAGCACATCTTATTGGATTTCCTCGGAGAAGACGCGATTGATCGGCGCAGACGCGCAGTGCATGTTCTTCTAAAAGCCGAGTCTACCTGCGCGTGTCTGAGAGATTTGTTCATTTCCAGGAACGTGGCTGTGCAACTCCTCTTCCTTACCGGACTGAGAGGAGAATCCGTCAACGTCATTTAAACGGGAATAACAGCTTAGATTTTTTCTACGAAGTGATTATGCGCGTCCTGCGCGGATTGTAAACGAGAAAAGTCGCCCGTTTGCTCCTGACCCAAAGGGACATACCAGGTCGTGCCAGCAGATATACACGGGTTCGGAAGAAATTCCCATTCAAATTTTAGGACTTCAGAGAGACCGAAGGAGCGTGCACAATGCCTCTTGCTCAACTGGCAGAGCCATGGCCCAAAATGGAGCTGGTGCAGTTGGAGACGGAGGTGAGAGGTGGTGAAATCACAGCACTAAAATTAACTGATTTAATGAGCGCCCTTTAGGTTGCTCTATCTGTGCCAGAGCTCCACGTGTTTGTCTTTAGGAGTTCGTGAGAAATGCACCAATCGTCTAGAAATGTGATACATTTGTGCAAAATTACTAAAGAGTGGTGCAGAGTTGTGCAGGTGTGATGGTCATGGTCTTTATTGTGTTCTTTTGGAGCGCCAGCAGGACGCGCCGTGCTCAAGTAGCGCATGTCAAATGTTTTCTAATACTGAAGGGTCCAGGGGCGTAAATCCCGGGGGGGACACGGGGGACATGTCCCCTCCCATCTGAGGGTTGTCCCCCCCTCCCAAAAACAAAAAGTAAAAAAAAATTGCACTGTATTGTGAAAAATATATATGTATACATAAAATAATTGTATACGTAGAAAAGAAAAACGCATTTCGCATTTAAAATGCGTTTAGAAACTAGTTCCCCCTCCTCTTTCTCACAGTGGTCTGGTCCACTGCTTTTCCCGGTTCACCTCAGACTATGTGCAGCGCACACACACAATTCAGTGGCCTGACGCCTCGGCTCACTTCTAGATGTTCGCCAGTAAGGAGGGTACTTTATTCACTGTAAATAAAGCGATTCTCTTTAATGTTGTTGATACAGACTCATTCATAAATTATTTTCGGTAAAAATGCATTTTCCATGTGTCTGCTATATTAGCGATTGAAATACCCATCTAGTTAACGCGTTAGCTTGTTGCAAAGTGCACTGCAGCTAACGCGCCAAATTTGCCATGCAATGTTTTATTTGTGACGAGATGGCATAATGTTTACAACATAAACGGCCACAATTATCATATTTTGTAGCTGTGCTTTGCTAAATGAGCTCTGCGCTACGTCTGAACTCACCCCGCTGTATTTCTGTATCAATTTCCATTCTGTTCGTACATGACGATTAATTCAGAACAACAACTTTAACCTTTTTATTAATTCCTTGTTTTTATTGTTGTGATTATTTTTATAGTTTTATGTACTTCATGTAAAGCACTGTGAATTACCATTGTGTTTAATCTTGCCCTGCAGTGACTAGATAAAGTGACAGAGAAAAGGAAAGTGGACATGAGATCATTATTCAGTGCACTTAAACGACAATAAATACAAAAAGTTCACATATAAAGGCCATTTGGCTTTAAGAATAGGTGATTATGTAAATACTAATGTCACAATATCATTCACAGACAAAACAGAAGGAAAATATTGAGGCAGAGCAGGGTCAGTCAGATGTACAGTGTCAGGTAAGAGGGTGAAGGGATAATGACAGTTTTTATTTGGATGAGCAGTTTCTTTAATGTGTTTAGTGTTGTCGCTGTTCAGTTCAGCAGATGAACATCACAGCCTCACCTATTTACAGTATGATCTGTCGATTTAACAAGTGTAATGTAAACAAGTGAGTTATTATGAGTTTAGAAAACATCTGCTTCAGGAGTCAGTGTTGACCGTACACAACATAAATAATCTGAAGAAAAATCTGCTGTCATTGAACCTGAGTCTCCATGCTGCAATTATAATGATAGAGCCAAAGTTTTTAACTGGGGATGTATCTTTAGAAGTACAATTTGACTGTATTATTTGTGTCCCCCTCAAAAAATTGCTCAAGGGAAATTTTATATTTATTGTCCCCCCCTAGTGTTAAATGAGATTTACGCCCTTGGAAGGGTCGTTCCATGAAAAGTGCCTAAGTGACCTTTAATCAATGACTTGAACAAAATATTCTTCCTCTAACTTTAACGTCTAATTTCCACCGTGATCTCTCTCTCACACACACAGAAACCCCAGAAACTTTCTTCATGTGGATGAATGCTTTGGTCTTAGTCTTGTAATGATAACAGATTGTGTATGTCAACAATTTTTTCATCAAAAGTTCCTCTTATTAAAAAATAATGTACAGTTTGATAAAAACCACGATTCCTTTAATTCTTTTGGTCACACTATTGACTATCATGCCAGTGCTATCACACCTGCTTTGGGGAAAAAAGTCACCTATATGTAGATTTTAGATAATGGGCCATATAAGTATAATCCAAAGAGATAGCACCACCTCAGTGATTCATAACCTTTTTTTCTGAATCTGAAAATGACATAAAAATCACCTTTTCAAATTGAAAAAGGCACCAATTTCATGAAATGATTCTGCAGTTGTGTCATCTTTATACTCCAGCAGACGAAGATTGTTTTCTTCTTGTTCTGCTTAGTGAAGCAGCTGTTTTCCAGTTCCTCACAGTGCAGTTCTCTTCTCAGGGGTACATGTGAAATGTCATAAAATCAAATAAATAACAAAGCAGTTTAAGGTCAGAAGAAGCACTGGGAGACAACACTTTTTGAATTATCGAGCACTTTTGTATTTCTAGACTTTAGTTGTGGTCCATTCTGTAGAAAACATGATTTTTACAAAGTCAAGTTTAAATAGCATCGACTGGTATCTAAGCCAATCTACTGTCATGCTTAGCTTTCAAAAAATGAGGTGTTTTTTCCTCCAAAAGATTTAATTTGCGATATGTGTTCAAACATGCTAATTTGGCGATTTGTATCTTTTGGTCACAGACCACAGTGCTATCATCTCTGAGAGCTAAACTCCTAGTCAGTTCGAGTTTTGCATCACAGAATACTGTCAAGACGTTTGCATTGTACAGCTCTGGAATTTCCTCTTCCAATTCAGCTGGAGGCCAAGTTTGCAACTGCAAGGCAAGCAGAGACAATATGGCCTGTGAGTGATTAATGAGAATGGAAGGAAGAAGATTTAATTTCTTATCTTGCTCTCAGACTAATGCTGATCTTATTTGAGAATCACAATAAGAGGCGTATTTTAGTCTTTTGTTCCTGTTAGTGTAATCTGTGCAATTTTGAGATTAAATTAACTTTAATTTTCCCTTGCCTTCTGCTCTCTCACCTGAGAAATGAGTTCACCACCAATCAGCTGGCAGCAGGTTTGCTGCAGAAACATTCTCAGTTTTCTCAGTCATTTGAACGAAATTACTTCTGCAGATGAAAAGGAGAGGCAGAGCTGATCAGAAATAAATCTAGTATTACTTTAGCAGGAAAGCTCTGCTGATTAGAGTCTTGCTACAGCATTTCTGCAAGTAGCCTACCACAAGATCTTAAAGTGCTTCTTCCTGATATTGACTCCCTCAACAAAGGACTAAACACAGGAAGTCACAACACTTAATTTGTCTGAAAAAGATAGGTTTTAGTTTTTTCACATGCTGCTAGTGCTTAAAGGCCCCCAGACAAGTGTGTATTACCAGATTGCAGAAAAAATGTGTAGTCAAAATGTAAATAGGCATGGGCCGGTATAAGATTCTGAGGGTATGATAACCTGTTCACTGCTCAAAAATATAATCTTTTTAAATGTCTAGCTAAAAAACAAAACCCTTTTTCCCCTTTGAATGCAATATATTTTATTTTGAGAAACATTTAAAGTATTTTGGGGCAGTAAAGAAGTCCAATTTACACCTAAAAAACAAAAAAACTAATTTAAATAAAAAAATCGTACTCATACCTTAGGAACGGTATAGCAAAAAATTTGGGCGGTATAAAAACCTTGACTTTTCCAAACCGCGGTTACCTTGAAAACAGTTATCGTCCCATGCCTAAATGTATGTAAAATGCACACATACCTAAATATTTCTCATTTTATTTCAAAAAGGGCATTTTACATCAATGTATATACAAAATAAGTGCAATTTTGCAGTCAAAACATGGCTCTTCACAAAAAAACAGACTTGTTGCTAGTTTTGATGGGACATATTACTCACAACATTTTGGTATACATATTTCCAGACTTACAGAAGCATGATGTATCAAGAGTACACATTAAGTTAGCCTGACTTAAAGGTCCTGCGAAGTGCTTTGAAATGTGCAATTTTGTTGTGTGACGTAATTCCAACTGAAACATTAAGACAGGGTGGGACAGAGTAGCTCCTCCTCTTTTTAAAAAACAGCCAATAGCTTTGTTTTTATCAGCTCTCTCTGAGTGTGAGTGTTTGAGCTCAAGTTCATCAAATGAAAAGCAGATGAGAAGCATCTTGAAGGGGGCGGAACATGTCAGAAACTATAGAGCATTTGATTGGTTAGAGGATTTCATGCGAAACTGAAGAAAAATTGTTGATCCATTTTGGAGCACACTATAGATTAGGCATTAAGATGATAACTGTTTTCAAGGTATACCGCGGTTTGGAAAAGTCAAGGTTTTCATACCGCCAAAATTATTTGCTATACCGTTCCTAAGGTTTTTTTTATGTGTAAATTATAAAGAAATCTGTGTTTTTGAAACAAATGAAGACAGCAGAAGTCAATGATTCACTTGAATTATTTAGCCTGACATGTTTACTGCCCCAAAATACTTGAAATGTTTCTCAAAATACAATATATTGTGTTCAAAGGGGGAAAAGGTTTTGTTTTTTAGCCAGACATTTAAAACAATATATTTTAGAGCAGTAAACACAATACCGTCATACCGTGAAACCGTGATATTTTTATCCAAGGTTATCATACCGTCAGAATCTTATACCGGCCCATGCCTGTAGATTACCTTAATGGTGTACTCCCACTAGGATATCTGAACTGGACTGTTACATATGCGGTGGATCTGTTTAGGTAATATTTGGCCATCTAACACTGT
>CAIGQQ010033238.1:538372-550826 GCA_903798035.1 Danio albolineatus
ATAATGGCATTATACAGTGTTGCGTAGGCATGGGCTGGTATAAGATTTTGACGATATGATAACCTTGGATAAAAATATCACGATTACACGGTATTACGCCATTGTAGTTACGGCTCTAAAATACAGTATGTCTGACTAAAAAACAACAATGTTTTCCCCATCGAACGCAGTATATTTTATTTTAGGAAACATTTAAAGTATTTTGGAACTGTAAACATGTCAGGCCAAATAATCAAAGGTCACAATTTATTTCGATGTTCCGTCTGTTGAATTCAAGTTACATTGCAACTAATTCTCATTAGATTATAAGTAGACTGTTAGGTTGGGGTTAGGGTTGGGGTTGGGGTTAGGGTTAATGTAAGTTGACTTGTACTTGCAAAGTTTCTAATAGTCAGTTAAATATCTGTTGAATGTCAGTATCAGCAGATATTAAGTACACAGTCTACTAATACTCAAGTGGACCATCGAAATAAAGTGTTACCTAATCAAATTGCTGTTTCCATTAGTTTCAGCTTTACAACTTGAAAATGCATCTTTGGAGATCTTTATTTATACTGTATATACAGTACAGTAAAACCACTGCACTGTTTAGATCTATGGCATGCTGTAATGTTGGTGTATTTACCTGTAGTAAATATTTTTCCAAATGTTTCCTGAATCATGGGCTGACACCAGTAGCTTTTCATGTGAACGTTCCTTTTGGGCTGGAACTACTGTTGCCGTAAATAACTAAATTAAATGGCTGTTAAAAAAACACACAAACACACACAAAAAAAACTTACTTATACCGAACGGATAACAGAAAATTTTAACTGTTTTAAAACTTTGACTTTTCCAAACCGCTGTAAACTTGAAACCAGTTATCATCTCATGCCTTGTGTTGGGTAGTACTGTAACTAGCTGAAAGAAACTCTGCTAATAGAGCTACAAATTTCAATAGTTTCATGCATCCCAAATGACACACCATACAATATGCACTTATGTGCTATACCCTTAACTGTGATGTCTGAGTTTGGTGTTGTACCAAAAGGAACACCATTTTTTTTTATCATTGCAATTTTTTTTGTAGTAACCGTTTTGGTAAATGACCAAACTTCCAAATAGTACCTTTCATGAGTACAACTGGAGGCAGAATAATTAATTAATTTGTTTATTTCATAGGATAATTTTGACATGTTCATCATTGCACACTTCTGTTTATTGGTTAAGTTTGTGAAAAAGACTTTTTGTGTGTTAATTAGACGATCAAAAGAGATTTGCGATTGTGATACAGATTTACCAAAACACTTACGAACTAGCCATATAAAAATTTACCTACAAATAAAAACAGAATACCATGATTGTTGTAGTTAAACCACAGAAACCATGCGTTTGCCACACAAACTATAGTTTGTTCATAGTATTAGAAGTATTTGTCATCAATATGGCAAAAAAAAAAACATCAATGTTACATGGGTAAAACACTTAGTGAAATAAATGAACAAACTTCCAAATAGTACCTTTCATGAGCTGCATTCAACATCGGGAGGCAACATAATTAATTACGCCGAAGAATTTTGCTTGCACAATCTATAAAAAATAAAGTAATTCAGCCTCAGTGGCTGAAAGCTCCTTCCCTTCCGTCAAGCGCATGAAGTGTTTGACATTCCAGACTTCTGATTATTGGTTGAATAATTCATCATCCAACATTTAAAATGCACGTACTCTTTTGAGGATTTTCAGTGTGAATGCACTATTATACTATTTGATACAAATTGGCATAGAATAGTGTTTTTGGGACGCACCTAATATCTTGCAGCTCTGCACAGTTTTGCTCCAACCCTAATCAAACACAGCTCATCCAAATAACCGAGGTGTTCAAAAGAGTCTTCAACACCTTGATTAGTTGCATCAGAAGTTTGATTAGATTTGGAGCAAAACTGTGCAGAGCTGCGGCCCTCCAGGAATCGAGTTTGAGACCTATGCTGTAAAGTATTATTACTTAAGTATTCTTACAGTTTACAGAATACTATTACATAAAGTATTCTTATAGTTGGCAGTTGAACTGAAGTAGGAATGTTGTGTGAGGGCTTCAATAAATTTCTCATCAAAATGGAGTGATGTATGTTACTTTTGTTGTTGTTGAGAAAAAGCTACAGTGTACCTCATCTTTAAAAGTTTTGATATTGCAATGTTTAAACTACTGTGTGTGAAAAAAAAAAACATTAAGCTTTGATATAAACATTTTACTGCACTGTTTCAAGTACATGTATCCAAAAAGGCGGCAACACCAAAGCTCCAAAAATACAAAATTTATTACATTAAAAAGGCTGACATAGAGCGTGTAACGTTTCGAGTCTCTGGCTCTTCATCAGACAGACTGTTTCAAGTACCAAATATTTCCACATTTCTGCATTTCCTTATGAGTATAGCCTGTAGCTTATCAAGCTAATACAAACAGTGGTATTATGGACAATAATTGATACAATGTTCATTTGGAATCATTTTGAACACTACCACGCCAATGTTAAGAAACAGGGTCCCAGTACTTTTTGAAAATTGCATGGAAATTACAGTTTGGACCACTGATTATGTTTTATAAGTAAGCATGACAGCTGCTCTCTAGGTCAAACACAGATCTGATCAAACTTGACCACCAATTGCATATAATACACCTTTAACGTGCAAATAAGATCATGTGGGTGTTTAAATCGAGATCACTGCCTTTTAATGATTGATCATGTCACTCTTCGTCCCACATGGCACCTCATAAGTGGCTTTTTTGGTATATATGACTGTTAATGTTATTGTGAATGATGGAAAGTGTAAATTACTTTCTATTTATATCCGAACTAGTACTGTTTGTGCATTTAAATATAAATCTCTGTCTGTTTTGTCTTGCAGAATGGGCAGAGCACCACTGAGGATGGCGTCTCTTCGTCTGTAAAGGTAGGACTCAACTGACCACAAACATAAACACGAACCAACTTGTTTAGGATGGTCATAACAGTTTTAAAGAATCATTATTAAAAGCAACAAAAACTTATTTATTAATGAGTTTCTTTCTCACAGCAATTGAATAGTGAGAGGGGTGTAGTTGAGAATATTGATGTCAACGAAGCAGGACGGACACCCCAAACGTGGAAGCAAATGGATTTTTTCAGTGTGTTAACTTGCATTGATTAATTGGTCACCTAAAGAATAACAATGTGTACTAGCGAAATAAACACAGTACATTTTGATTTCACACAAACTTTAAATTTTATGGGTAATTTTCTGGCTGAGGAGTAGTTTATTTATTTATTTTTGCATGTCAGTCCGTGTTTCAAAATGTTTTCATTTTGATCAGCCTAATCAACAGGTAGTGCTGCAATCATTTAACAAAAATGTATTGATTTCTATTATCGTTTTTATCTTGTTATGGTGATTAATGTAGATTAATTGAAAATAAATATCAAATGTTTTGTTTTTCTACAATACAATACAATACAAACTTTATTTACAAAGTACTTAACCACCATCAGAGAGGACACCAAAGTGAGAGTCCTACAAGATTTCTAAAACATATTTAAAATAGGGAAAACAAACACATATGTAAGATATAATTACAGATTTGTGTGTGTTTTGCATCAGTTAAGACAACATTAGCACCTGTTAGCTTTAATTGTCTGAAAAACTGGATAATTTTGAGTTTTTGTCAGCTAATTTCATCTTCTGGGTTTAAAATAATTTTTGGGGCGGGATTAAAATCGGAGACGTAGCGCAAAACTGCAAGTGGAGTGATGACACATCGGTTTCTCATTATTATTCATAGCAGAGTTTTCAAATCCAATGAGAAGACCCTGCTTCTTAATTATTCATGAGTGCACGTGCTTTCCGCAGACAAAGCAGACCTGCCAAGCTGGGAGACCCGATGACTGGGTGAGACAAGAGTTGTATGTGTTTGTTTCCATGATCCACGGGGTTTGTTGGGTTTTGTGTTTTTTTCCCTTTTCTGTCAGTTGGTTTGCAGCAAGCATTTTTGTCGGGAGAGCTGTATGAGAATTAGAGAATGGCAGACTTTGTCTTTTATCAGTTAAGTTTGTTACAGTCTATCGTTCGTTATTCAGACACATTGCCTATATCCGTGTTTAAAATCACGTAGATTACCGACAGGGTTAATGGCTGCGATAGACAGGGCAAGACGGGCTGCACTGCTATCCTCTGTTTCTGCATTATAAACACGATTATCTTTATAATAATATAAAAATTTGTGGTTATGTGTATGTGAAATTACGAATAACAAATATAGCAGGCCTTTAAATTTCTTACTGTATTTCTTTGCATTTTCACTATGTAAACTATAATTCCTCACGGTTTGTGTCTCATTTTGTGAGCCAACTGTTTGCTTCTCTTTTTCCCTTGCACTGCCGGCCACACCCACTCCCACCTCTGCCCGCAGAGCTCCACACCTATCTCGAAGCATTTTTTTAAAATTCCTGAGGTAGACTTGACCTGAAAGAGGGGAGGTTTCATGGCCCTTTAAAACAAATATAAAGTCAAGTGTGAAAGGCCAAGGAAAAAAGAGTTTTGAGATGGGATTTGAACAAAGACAATGAAGGGGTCTGCCTAATGTAAAGAGCCAGAGCATTCCATAGTCTGGGAGCAGCCACAGCAAAGGCTCTGTCTCCTCTGAGCTTACGCTTAGCATAGGCACTCAAAGAAACAGCTGATCTAAGAGAGCGAGAAGGTACGTCGGGGTGTAGCAGTTGTGATATACAACAAACAAAAGAATTTTTAAATGAATTCTGTGTTGTAAAGGCAGCCAGTGATGATGAAATAGAGGTGATGTGTTCAAATTTGTGACTCTCTGTTGCAAAAACTGCAGGTGAGCCAAAGACGACCCATTTATACCCACATATTAAGAGTTACTGTAATCTGTGATAAACAGACAAAACTACTTAACATCCAACTTGTTTTTTTGGGCAGTTTGTTGTATTTAATGAGTGAATTACTTTTGTTAATTTCTGATGTATTTCCCCCCTAAATCACTGTTACTTTCCGACATGTGTGGCAATATAAAAATTTCTTGTTTGTTTATATATTTTCTGGAAAATCACTTTTACAGGTCAAAATAGTTCTGGTGTGAAGAATTGTCATGAATTTATTGTATATGTTTTGAAAAGTCACTTTCACATATCAAAATTGTCCTGCTTTGGAGATTTGTCATGAGATTGAATTGTGATCTTGTGTTTAAGCCAGGATTGTGAGTGGTGTGTTTGACAGACCTCAGAGCAGCTTCTGTCTACAGCAGAGTCTGAGGTCTATCGGCAGCTTTCTGAAACAATCGATGAAACAAGCGCTGAAGATTTTATTCTAGAGTTGTGGCTCAGAGACTCAGAGGCCTCTTTGGGTGTCTAAACGGGTCAAATTACTCATCTGTTCCTGGGTCAATCTAGACTTTATCTAACTGTATGGGGAAAGCCTTTCTCCTGCTCCCTCACAGATCCTTGTATTTCTTTGTTTTTTTATGTGTAACATGAGCCTTATGTGCTGGACAGAGAGACAGTCTGTCTCCTCCAGCAGCTTTTCTTCATCTTTCTGAATGGTGAGCTCACCTCAGGACTGCAGTGAAGCTCTGGTCAAGGTCCTGTGATTCGTAAAACCCCAGAGACTGCAGACAGATATTTTTGGGCTTTTAATTTAGTCTGTCCAAAGACAAAATGACCTCGCTTAAAGGCACAGGATGTCATTTTCTCTGCTAGAGGGCACATATTTGCACCAAAGGCATATTTTAATGAGTCTGGAATCATGGGAGTTGTTGTCTTCATTGCATTCTATAGGACTTCTGCTAAAATCATGTTCATGGATGAGCTAAAGGATTCAAAATGTATTATCATGGCAGTATGAAGTAAAGTAAGACTGAAAGTTTTGAAGTTAAATGCGACTGCTGAAGAGAGATGAGTGTGGAGCTTTTATTATGCGTTGTCAACTGATTCTGGTTTTTCCGGTCATGATCATGTAGGGAACCAGCGCTGTTTTATCACACTGGTTGTATTTGAATACATAGGATCCTGTTATAATGCTGCTATGTGCAGTGTAATAAACATATGAAAGAGTAAACGTCTTTTGGGGTTTCCCTGTTTTTATGAAACCACACTGAAAATTGAGGATTTACAGTAAATGACATCTTTATCGTGGTGACACAGGACACTGTCTGTGTCACTAGTAGGTAAAAAGGCTTATGCCTCTGCATTCAAATGCAACATTTATATAACAAAACATATAACACAGTTCTAGTGTTCTTGGATATTTGGATAAAAAATGTCTTACAATGGTCACTTTAAGCAGTATTCACTAGTCTTTGCTGCTTCATTTGTGAATGACTAAATATTATGCAAATAATATCATCAACTAGAGAACATAGTTCTTTAGCTGTTGATTTTAATTAGCATGCATTTGTGTAAATACAGCTTGTTAACATTTTAGTTATTTCCTGACATTTCTTAAAATGAATTGCAATATTTATTGTTATGGTTATTGTATCATTATCATTATACTGAGCACTAGCCATGATATGCATCATTTCCAGCGTGCTTTGACTATAGAGCGATTCAATATAAACGATTTACTGCACATGTAATGTCCTGTCTTGTTAAGATGAAGCCTCTTTAATGACCATTAAGATATTTCTTTTAAAACAGCGCCTCGATTTTCTTTTATTGTGCTATTGTGCTCATTTTTTGAGTGTTTTGTATTCCAAATGGTGTCATTAGATTCTCATATTATGTTGATTTCTTAAATATAACAAGAATAAAAGACAGTAGAACAGATATTACCATGACGTTTAAACACAGTAAAAAAAAAAACTGAAACAGAGCATGCAAATCAAATGTAAAGATGTTTCTTATTTGACACAAAACATTGAAATAAATATGTTTTATTGTTCCTAAGGCAAATTACTCATTAAAAAAATTAAATGTGCATGTGGATCAGTTACATTTGGTAATAATAAGCAACATTTAGATTTTTAAATATTAGTATTTCAGATTCTCAAATTTCTCTAATGAAATTAAACACAGTTTTAAGGGAATTTTCAGCACTTTTTGCTTTAAATAATGTTATTAAAACATAAGTTAAATCCCATTAACTGAATTGGTGATAACAGATTTAAATGATTTACGAGTTTATTAAATTCTATGAAATTCCTTCATACAGTATGCACATTAATAAAGTTATGATGACTATTAAACTGTTGTAGTTTTAGTTCATTGTAAACCTTGTTTTACCTTTTAGTGTAGTTCATCTTGTAGACAATACCCAAAAGGAGTCCTAACCACCAGAGAAAGAACCACCATCTTAAAAAACGGTTTAATGTTCACAACATAAGAAATTTCTCAGGATTTGTTGGTAGTGTTTGACCTGGGCGAGTTTTGAAAATTTTCCAAGCGCATTTAAAAGAACTAGTGCAGCAAATATGGGCCCTTTTCAGCAGACACTGTGATAACAAGCTGAGCCCGTGATTCATGAAGCCATTACTGATCCACCAGCTCACGAACTGTCACTGCTCCCCTTGATGCATGCTTATTGGTTGTTGTTGTTGTTGTGGGAGCACTTGGAGTAAATCACATGACTTTTTATTTCGTTTCATGTCAGCATCAGGTCTTTGGTGAGGGGCGTTTAACTGGCGATGAACTTAGATGTGATCTATGGTCATCATAAACACAGTGAAGTCAATCTGTTTGGAAGGACAGGGCTGGCAAAACAATCTAGCTATGCACTGACGCTAATCTGAGGCGAAACAAGGCCATGCGCAAACAAAAGCAGACGTGTTGTGGCAGATTCACTGTGAACACTTCAAAAGGCCATGGCTGGTTTCACTTGTCTATGTTTGCGAATTTTAAATTGGGGTGTGTGAATAAACGGATGGATTTCTGCCTGTTTAGGGTTTTGTCTTTGGTCTCTTTATACAGTTATGTTGAAGCATCCTTTTCCTCTTATTGTAAGGGAACATCATGTCTAGGGGATGTTGATGAGTGGGAACAAGTGGTGAACACTGATGAAAGAGATCAATTATTGAAAAAATAGAACAGGAACAGTTAATGAGGTGAACCCTTGCAGTTTTTATTTCATGTGCACATTCAATTGCTTTCTAGAATGTGTTGGTACCAATTTGTCTTGTTAAAGGTGAATGTTTATTCTACTTTTTTTTTTTCATCTCCCTGTTTAATATGCTGTGTTTAAGCCTACATCGCACCGTAACCTTGTAGATTTGCATTTACATCTAGAAGATGTTTTAGCCTGTTTGCTCATCTGCAAGATGTCTTTGAGGCTTCTGCTGCTTCCTGAACTGTGAAGTATGACCCTCTCAGTGTTAGTCTATAGAAATCATCACTATTACGGAAAGAGTAATGAAGTATTTATTTAATTTACAAGTTTAAAAATGTAAAAATAATTAAAGGTATAAATAAATGGGTTTGCACATTTATTTCTTAATCTATAAATAAAATAAATAGACTAAATAGCAATATTTTAATGGTTAGATGAAGTAATTCTAAAAAATTCTAAAAGAAATATGAATCCATCAATAATCGTTCAAATTAAAAAGGGATTTACCAGAACGATATAAAACAGTCAATAATAACATACTCATTTAAAAGTACATTTAAAGGGGTAGTTCAACTAATTGTTTTTTGAACTGATCTGATCTGTATTCTCCATCATGTGGTTTAAACTTTCATGGGGTTTTTATCTTCTGTTGAACATAATCGTTTAAATCAACATTCACTTCTTCAAAACCTGTTTGAATTCCTTCTTCTGTTGAAAACCAAAGAAGATATTTTCAGGAATGCTGGTTGCTGGCACCCATTGACTTCCATAGTAAGAAAAAAATTGCTATGAAGGTTGATGGGGCCCCAGTGACCAGCATTCTTCAAAATATCTTTGGTTTTTGACAGAAGAAAGAGTTCAAACAGGTTTTGAAGAAGTGAATGGTGATATAAACAATGGCAGAATTTTTATTTTTGGATGAACTATCCTTTTAAGAATTCACAAACTTATGCAATTTCAAGTTGCATTTGAAAAGGCAGTTTAAAAGAGAAACAAATAACTGGAGTAAGGGAATCACAAATAGGCATGGGACGAGAACCGTTTTCAAGGTATACCGTGGTTTGGAAAAGTCAAGGTTTTCATACCCCTACAATTTTCTGTAATACCGTTCCTAAGGTATTATAATCATTATTTTTTTTATCATTTTATTTTTGTTTTTTTAGGAAAACCGCATCTCCAGCAGAAAAAAATATCCAAAGATGCCGTTTTAAATTGTAAAGAAATCTGTGTTTTTGAAACTAATGAAAACAGCAGAAGTCAACGATTTATTGTAATAATTTAGCCTGACATGTTTACTGCTCCAAAATATTATAAATCTTTCAAAAAATAAAATATATTGTGTTCGAAGGGGAAAAAAGTTTTAGTTTTTTACCCAGACATTTAAAAAGAATTTATTTTACAGCAGTAATCACAATACCGTCATACCGTGAAACCGTGATATTTTTATCCAAGGTTATCATACCGGCAGAAACTGATACCGGCCCTAATTACAAATACAGGTTTTACTTATCAGTTAAAAAGGCAGTTCTGATTTCAATTCCTATTTTTTTCCTATTATTTTATGGCCTGCTTGTTAAACTATAGCCTCTCTTTTTTTTACTATCTCCATTGAGCTTTTACATGACTCTTTGAGCAAATTGGCCATGGTGGGATGGAGATAACAAGCTCTCTAATTGGCTGTCAGCTGACAAATTTGGCAAATGGGTAACATGGGTAACAGTTTCAGTCCTGTTTTAACATACAAAGATACAAACAGCAACACTTCTGTTATTCATGTTTTATGTTTTATTAAGTCAAACGTTTTGCAAAGATGTTGTCTTTATTAAGAAAGGACTTTTTAGTCAGAAAGTGAAGTTGGAGAGACAGAGAGAGAATTGGGAAAAGTCTTTGAGTTGGGACTCTAACCTGGAATTCACAATGGCGCTATATGTTGCTGCATTGCTAATTTGCTATCGGTGCCAATCAGAAAATGTTTTTTCCAATAGACAACTGCTGTATTAAACAATAAATATTGTATGTAGAGTATGAGTTGTTCAAGATCTGAAAACAGATGTACAAGGCTATTCCGATTTGAGCTGTAGTATGGAGGCTTCAGGATCGATATTATGCATGAATGCTGCTAATAATACCTGCTTCTACTGTAACCCTCCCCCAGACAGACAGGAGGAATAAATAGCTGCGTGTCCAGGAATCTCTGTCAGCCAGGTCTTGAGTTGAGCAAAGTCAAGCGCGACGTGTCGGAGACTCCAGAAGACAGTCTTCGGTGATAAGAACAGAGAATTTAATGAGATGTTATCATCTCTATTTCATGTATTTTCACTTTCATCTCTCTTTCATACCGCTTTACCTTCACATCTTGCTTCCTTTGTCATTATCTCTCTTTTTAACCCTTGACCATGTGGGATTCTAAATATGGGATTATTTTTAAAGTACTGTGTGTGAAACCTTTTATTTAACTTATGTCTTTATTTGTATCTATTAGAAATTTCTAATTTTACATAGGCCTTCATAATTTCTGCCCTTTTCCACTTGTTGTTAACATATGTTAGATTGTGACTTTTGTCGAGACCCTTTCCTGTCTTATTTAATCTCTTTTGCCTGAGCACTCCATGTGTGAGTAATATTGTATGAATGAACACGTTTATGAATTGGCGAGAAAATGGAAACCTATGTATGTGGGTGGAAACTTAGATTTTGTGCACAATTCATATTTTGGTCCATGCAGAATAGTATGAACACTTTATTTCAGTGAATATTTCAGACATTCCATAAGGATCATAAGTGTTAGGTAGACATATACCAATATTTATTTATTAACTCAGTATTACTTGATAATGAATACACGTTGAATGATGCACATTGCACAATGCTGATATTGTGGACACTTCAAAAATACCATTAGTTATTATTTAAACTTTTCGAGTGCTTTTTAAGAATATTCAGATTTTCAGTGGGATTTATATCGGAAGCAGATTCTTGGAGACTTTATTTGTTACCTTAATAGTTACATGAACATGAACATTTTCTCTTGTTAATCTGGCCTACTACATGCTGAAGTATGGAGTAAACATCCTGTGACTATTTATAGGGGTATTGTATGTTAACACTCAGCATTAATGCTCCATTAGTTAGTTAACATTAGTTAATTTAACTAAACTCACAATGAAAACTACGAAAGCATTTAGACTGCATCTGACTTTTTCTACTTTTTAAATTTTCTTAGCTATTTCTGTGCAGAAGAACTTTTTAAGGATTTATGCTGATTTGGTTTTGAGAGTATAAAAGCTGAAAACATAACCAAAACAAATCACTTAACTTTTATTTAAGATTTACAATGCAAGTCCAATTAGAAGCACAACAGCATGTCTCCTACTGTATATCTACTAAAAGAAAATATCACTTTACAAATTGTGATAAGTCATCTAATCCTTTGCATATTATTTAATTATATTACTGAAATTAAGATAAAAACTCAATACATTCATTCATTCATTTTCTTTTGGGCTTAGTCCCTTTATTAATCTGGGGTTGCCTCAGCGGAGTGAACGGCCAACTTATCGAGCATATGTTTTACACAGCAGATGCCCTTCCAGCCGCAATCCATCAGTGGGAAACACCCATACATTCTCATTCTTTGCACACACATACGCTACAGACAATTTAGCCTACCCAATTTACCTGAACTGCATGTCATGGACTTGTGGGGGAAACCAAAGCACTCAGAGAAAACCCACGCGAACGTGGGGAGAACATGCAAACTCCACACAGAAATGCCAACTGACCCAGCCGAGGCTCAAACCAGCAACCTTCTTGCTGTAAGGCGACAGCACTACCCACTTTGCCACTGTGTCAACCCAACTCAATATATGTATATTTAAATTAGTAAACAAATAGATTGAACAATGGGGTCAAAAATCTTGATACAATACAGCAGTAAGTTTTTTTTTTTTTTTTTTTTTTTTTTTCAAATAAAAGCAACAAGAAAATTTTATAACGGTCATAAACCTAGTGGTAGCCAAGTAAGAGGAGTGTAGGTGATATTTTGTGGCATTTTTATGCATCCAACCGTGTAATCATTTACACAATAAAACCAATGCAGTCTAGAGTGTTTTCTGCCCCTGAAAGTGGTCAGAAATGCACCAGTTAAACCTGTATTTATGTTTAACATGTATCTAGCTTTATCCACTCCACTGGATCAGCATAAACATGTCTTAATACAGTGAATTTATTTGATTTCTGCTTATGAGGGTATATTTTTTAACAATATAAAAGTGAATCAGATTAAGTAAATGTTAATGGTTTTATTCAGAACAATTAGGGCTAAAATAACATAAACATCCAATTTAAAAGTTGTTAATATCTATACATATAAATAAATAAATAAATA
>CAIGQQ010033238.1:560826-577865 GCA_903798035.1 Danio albolineatus
TTTTTTTTCTCATTTGAATTCTGTAATTCTGACAAAAACAGCAGAATGAACAAGCAACTTTTCCAACATATGTTTCACGCAGCCCTTCCAGCCACAACCCAGGACTGGGAAACACCTATACACTCACACAAACATACACTACGGCTAGTTTAGTTCTTTCAATTTGCCTACAGTTCATGTCTTTGGACTGTGAGAAACCAGGAGGAAACCCACGCTAACACGGGGAGAACATGCAAACTCTACACAGAAACACCAACTGGCCCAGCTGGGAATCAAACCAGCGACCTTCTTACTGTAAAGCGACAGTGCTAACCACTGAGCCACCATGTCACCCTGCCAAATTACAACAATTTGATAATCTGGAATCCGAAAGTCAAAAAAGAAATTCTGAATATTAAGAAAATCGTCTTCAAAGTTCACATTAAATGCACATAAATGCACATAGTTTTTTTTTTTTTTTTTTTACATGAAATTAGAATAGGAAATTCTTAAAGGAACATGACATTCACTTAATATTCTAATCATTTTTAGCTTAAAAAAAAGAAAATTTTTACCCATACACTTGCCAAAAATATTCTCCTGCAACAAAACATAAATACATCACAATTTAAAGTTACTTAAACTTGGGCAGATCTTAATACACTGTCTGCTCTCAAAAGTGTGAGGCTGGACATTCTTCATGCATAAAATTCCACCAAAATTCTGCTAATACGCCTGCACCATAAGCCCGTATGGGAATATGTGCGCGCTGCGAAGTGCCAGAAGGAAACAACAACGCAGGAAAATGTCAAACGGCCTCAGTCTCTCATCTCTGGTCAGTCATTACTCGGCCGCTACAAACAAATAACAAATAATGGAGAACACATGGAAAACACAATATTTACAAATGTCAGGGACGTGCCGGAATGAACGAGAGAGGGAAGGCGAGGAAGAAGTGAAGACGCTAAAGGTTTTTTTCAATGTTTAATTTTCAAATAGGATTAAGCAGAATGACATTTAGCTGAAGGTTACTCGCCCGGCGCTTGTCGTCGTTGTCTTAGCTGATATTGATATTCAGCCGGTGGTCTGCAGCTTGTCAGTGAGACAAACATGCTTGATGAATGAGAACACGAGTCACGAGAAAGTGCAAATTTGGAACTGGGTCGAGTTTTTTTTTTTTTTTTCAGGAGAGGATGTGTTGATACATAGTAAAATTACCTAGTAAACACCTCAATAACTTCTCATTGTGTCCACCTATGATGTTTAAAGCATATATTTAACTACCTCCGTTTATCACTGTCAGTGTATCCTCTCTAACTTTTCGCCGTACAGAAAACATGCATACCTGCAAAGAACGGTAGAGAATCAAAATGTGTCAATAAAGTAACATTTCTCATTCAGGTCATCAATCAAAAAGTACAGGTGTAATACCTTTTTCTTTTCTTTTTTTTTACTATGTGACAAGACGTGGAAATAAGTCAAACCTGAGCCTCTTTTTCATAGTAGTGAATATCTAATGTGTCCTCACTGAGTTTCCAGTCTTTTAATGTTTCCTGACAAATACTAAGTGTCAGGCAGGTAATTCAGCGGGCTTCTCTATCTTAATAAGCCTGGTGTGATGTGGTCTTTCAGTCTTATTGCGCGGCTCATTTTTCATGCATTAATACCACTCTTGCTGACTCGGCTCTTCCTCTGCATAAAGAGCAGTCTACATGCATTATGAGCCATATATTTACAGATTCCATATAGTCCAGAGGAAATCAGCTCGCCGACACCCTCCAGCAGTGCTTGCTTGCATGTTGTGCTTGTTTGAAAATATCTGCATGCATTCTATGCAAACCGTTACAATTCACAAAGTTCATCTGGAGGATATCATTTGGAATGGAAAAAAAGAAAGAATACAAGTACTGGGGGTCATAATCATGTCATAAAGTAACGTTCGGGAGTACTCTGTGGCACAAAGGCTTGTGGGTAATATTAACATGAGGTCTATGATTCAAAAAGCATGCCCGCTTGAAATATCAGTCCCTCCAGGATTTTGCTATTGCTGAATTTATCACAGAAACAAGCAAACTCCCCAGATCTCGCATTTTTTTTCTAAAATGCGGTGGATTTATTGCAAATTCTGGGTTTATACGCTTTCTTTGACATCATAACGACACTGATTCAACCTAAAAAAGGCCATGTGGACGTAAACAACCCTCGCTACTCCATAATTTTATACCCATCGATATTGCAAGTGGCAGTATATACCTTTACGCTGGTCTCTAACTCAGCATTTACCCAGAAAATGAAGACAACACAGGTTAAATATGAGTAAACTTACAAAGTCACATTTACCTACAAATAATATTCTGAAGGACCCTGAAAAAAATTGAGGTGGATAAAATTAGTTAAATAAACACGGGCACACCACATAACACTGATATGGTGACATGGTGACATGCTTTGTTGGCATGCTCTAAAGTTGACAAATAGCTACAAGCTATGAAACTTGTAGGCACTTTAAATTTACTTTATTATTTTTTTTTCATTATCAATATGTTAATAAGTTTAATTGTTATTTGGTTACATATAAAATATTGAATTAAGTGTTGTTTTATAAGTTACACAACCCAATGTATATAAATTATATGTATATATAATTTATTACTATTATAACAGCAAATTAACGCAAAATAATGGCTCAAAATCCTGGAGGGACTGATATATGCTTCAAAAGATCACCTAGACACAGATTGATTATGTTGTGGCCAACATTGGGGTCTGTGATTGTCAGGGGTTTTAAAACGAAATCAGTGCAACACAAACTGATATAAATAGACATACATTGTATGCGTGCATCAGTTATGAGTGCTGTGAAAAGAGGCTGGATACACCAAGATGAAGCAATGGATAAAAGGAGTGATTTCTACATATGTGAAATTTCTGTACAGAGAGTTAGATTTCCTATTGGTCTCATGCAATCGTGTAATGCAAATTCGCAGGTAAGAGTTCACCAAGCTTGAGCGTTCACACTGCATGCGTACAGTATGAATGGAAGCCTATGGTGTGGAAAAAAGTGCAGTGTGACCGTGCTTTTAGGATCATATATTATAAAAGCAGCCTTTCTGAGCATAAGAGGCTTACAACTTCTAAGTTCTGTTTCATTGTTCAAATTCTCTAAACAAATACAAGTTTTAAAAAAGTCTAAGAAAAGCAAAAATGAGGTTACTCATGACTAGGGCCACAAAGAATCTGCAATCACAGATATCCGTAGATTTCCAAAGATTTTTTAGCCCATCATTAAGTCTATTTATTGGCTTATGTAGATATGTAGATGTGTGCAAATATATATTTATTTATAATATTTATTTCAGTAATGTTATTGACCAATATGCGAATATTTATTTGATTTATGCACCATTTATGTCCATTTGAGTATCAGTAGACTGTCTACTTAATATCTGTTGATACTGACATTCAACAGACATTTAACTGACTATAAGAAACTTTGCAAGTACATGTCAACCTACGCTAACCCTACCCCTAACCCCAACCTAACAGTCTACTTATAATCTAATGAGAATTAGTTGCAATGTAACTTAAATTCAACAAACGGATCATCAAAAGAAAGTGTGACCTCAAACTCTGTTGGAATGTTTTGTTCATTTTCCAATACAATCTATTTTGATCAGTTATACTTATCAAAACTTATCGGATTAAATAGATTAGTTTTGGGGAAGTATTTCACATTTTATGTTTCATTCTACAAGTTTCATGTACACTGATGGTTAATTGTATAAAAAAATGTAAACAGAAATTCAATGGGACTGAAAAAGTTTAAGCTTAACTTAAACGTTTAACTTATAAGTACTGTTTATAAGTGTATATATATGTAACTTTTCACTAGTTAATTACTGTAAACAGTGTTTTCTATAGTAGTTATACAATTAGGGGCTTTTAACTATCTGCCATGTTTTACAGCTGAGCAATAATGAAATGTTGTTGATTGAGTGAAATGACTAAAATTCCTTTCCACTACCCTAAATCAAGTGCACATGGATCTTGAGTTGCATCAGTTTCCAAAGTGAGACTTGGCAGAAATTGGCTGTAATGGCTGTCAGATCTCATCCTCCCAAAAGGTGAGCGTCCTCTGCCTCAAGGCTTATTTTGGCAAGTCAGGCGGTTCCTCTGTATTATGCTATTCTTAGTTTTGCAAAACTTGCATTGCAGTAGTATTTGAGTTTTGTCCTAGCAATTTGATTATGTGATTTACACTGATAATTCTCAATAGCTAAACCATATCACTCCCAATTCTATTTACCAGTAATTTTACTATCAGATTGAAAAAAAAAGTCTTCAGTTTAGGACCTTGGTCAGATCCTGATCTGAATTTCAAATTTGAGAATGATTTGAAAAAGGAATTTAAATATTATAACACTACGCTAACAGCATAAACTATTCAACTATTTATTTCACCCAGACTGACCATAAAATGAAACCTGTTCATGTTAACATAATTTCAGTAAATTATTGAAGCTTTTGACACCTGCATCATTTCCAAAATCCATGTAGCACACATGGGCTTCATTTAAATCTTGTGATTCTTACATTAAGGGGAAGATTATGATTCCTTGATATAGATTGCACTGATACAATAGGTTAAATTGTTCTCTGAGTTCGAAATAGAAGGTATAAGTGCAAACAATCTCCAGAAACTGTTTTACAAACCCACTCACAACCTTTGAATTTAACCCATGAATAGAAAGGTCTGACACACATTCTCAGTGCGATATATTTTCAAATACACACATGCAAAGTAATCATAATCAATGTGTCAAAGTATTTAGATTCTTTGTTATATGGCAATCTTTTCAACTGAAGGAGTGGAGAGGTTTATTTTAGCTAGGAGTAAGTGAGGTATGCAACCAGAGTAACCTTTTTTGCTTTAGAGTTATGTTGCAGACTGTGAAATTTAGGCAAAATCATAATATACTCAACAAAAAAGACCAACAAGTAATGTTTGTAGAGTTGTATTTTATTTTTTAACATGTATGAAAAGCCTTTTAAATATCGTCCTCTACATAACTAGTTTAGTCTTGTGATGTTTATTGACTCCTTTTACTTCAGAAATATCACAGTAAGAGCTGAGTGATATGACACTATGCATAAACATTCAATTACTTCATTGCAAACATATGCAGCAAATTTCATAATATACATTCAAACAGGCTTTTAATAATAAGAATAATATTATAATCCTTTTCTCCTGCATTTTGCATCCTGAAGCACTGTGAACATTTTGGCCAGTCAAACACTGCCTGCATGCATATTAATGGCCATGTGTGGATCCTCAAGTCAATATTTTGTTCTGATTGGCCTGTTAACATTAACCCTAAGAATCTTTAAATCATTTCTTGTAATTATTGAGTTATGTTGAGGAAGCCAAATATTTTGCATGACTTGTGCCCTCTAGTCATAACATGCTCCGACTTCTGAGATCATTCTTTTTTAGGGTGGCTCCTTATGTTGGGATTAAGTTCATAATGTTCTCCTGCTTTCTTTCTTTTTCCAGCCAAATCAAACTCCTATTTGGTCTGATTAGTATTATTTTCATATTTTTTCATCTTATCAGGTGACATTCCAGAAATTGTTTAAAAAAGGCCAGTGCATTTCATTTTCCATTGTCATCTTCAAGATTCTGCTGATGAAATACAGACTTTTTTTGTCAGTCCTCTGATTTTTAACATTTCTGCTAGTGATTTTAGCCAATTTATGGAGTCATTTCCAAAGCTGCTGCTGAGATTGGAACAGAATCAAAGGCTCATGTGAAAATTGAAAGTGAGAAATTGGTCTTGTATGAGACAGTTCAGCTCTGTAGAGCTGCAGGAGCACTAAACTACCAGCCAATTTCTTCTGATGGATGTATTAAGCTTCTCATCTGGCCTCGTCGTAGAGTTCAGTCATCTTGGCTCCACTTTCTGTGAGTATGTTTTACTGAAGTTTGTTTAAAAATTCTGTTCTGTCTTTTGTTCTGAGAGGTTTCCAAAAGCAGGAACTGCCCCGTGGGAGACGTCCAGTCATTTGTTCTGTCTATAAAGTGCTGTCAGAACTGCGGCTTATTCTCTAGAGAGCCAGGAGAGACATAAACAACAGATATTAAAACAGACACAGTTGATGCTTGAAAGCATAAAACTGCAGTGGTTTTCATCTAAAATATCATTTTGAAAAAATAAATCTCTTTCAGAACGTGAATCGTCAAAAGTATTAGAAAGATTTTACTCTGGAATTAAGGGGTGAATGACCAAATGTCTTCAATTATAATCTTTAAAAGATCTGTTATTTTGTTGATCTCTAGATGTTTTTTATCAATGATTTTTCTTCAGGACAATGTATTAGAAAACAAATTTGACAAGTCTGTTGAAAGTCTTGATTCTGATTGGCTGGAGGGTGTGCATTATTTTCGTTGAAACGCGCGGGTAGTTCCAGTCAGTTTTGATCACAGTTCGAAATAAATGCGCTTCTCCCAATCGTTTACAGTTACCATAGCAACTCGCGTGCGCTGCACATGAAACCGATGAGAGCTGTTAATGGCGGACGGGAAATCTGCAAAATTAGGAAAATACTCAAACTATGCCACAAAATCAAGTTTTAAGAGTTTTTCAAGTGAGAATGTAGTTATTTTAAAGTCAAATCGGCAGTTTTGTGTAAGAAAAGCGTGTTTTTAAAAATGTTGGAAGATCCAGGCGGTCCTGTGATCGGACTGATGAAATTGCATCTTAATGATATTAATTATTATATTAAATATTAATTATTAAGTTATTATTATTAAGTTGTTGTTTTTTATTTTATTGTTATTATTATAAAGTTGTGATTATTAAATTATTAATAAATATTAATTATTAAGATGCGATGCTGCGCACTGTGTGGTCCTTTGTCTCCACGTCGTGCATTAAAATCCTTTAACGCATGGCAAGCCGTTGATTATCCCTCACTTAAAATAAGCTCATTTGTAATTGGCAATAAGTTAATTCATTTTTTGTTGGTTATTGAAAAACTTAACAAGTAAATGAATAATTACAAAAATATTAATAGCTTATGCATCTAGTTTCTTTTTAAAAATAATCTTGTTTTTGCTACGACATCAGGAGATGTGTATCAAAACGATATTTGCACTTTTATACCACACAACTTATATTTAACATGAATATTAGCATAAATGTTCATTTAAAAACAAATCAAGTTAGTGTACTGTATATGTGAATAACATTTTGTTTTTGAATAAACGTCATTGACTCTTGAATCTGTCAGGTCTTACTCGAATGCCTTTACATACAACTTTAATTTTGCTACTTCTCTGCATCTGAAAGTCCCTCGACACACTCATGCGGTTGTTTGCTTCATCCATAATTGATTTTCACATAAAGTGTTGTCCTGTTTGTTAGGAAACGTTGTTAAATTGATGAATGTTGCCCCTGTTGTGTGTTTGCTGTGTGCCGATTTGCTGACTGTATTGACCTTGTTGTCATGGTGTTTTATAATCGGCATGGCAACAGCATGAGATTTCGATGCATTAAACGGGGAGAGAGCGAGGAGCAAGCGTGTTCACTGAAACATTGCAGCTCATTGTCAGCTGTCAGAGTTGGAGTAAAAGGTTTTTAATGAACGCATGTTCATAAATACGGACCATTGGCGCTAATGAGAGCATATGGAGTATAATGGAGTCTTGCCATAAAAAACTGTTGTGAGAGGTGTTTGTGTTAACGTGAGAGAGGCTGATGGATGTGGAAGCTCTCTATTTAAATAAACATTCTCTCTGTAGATCATGAGATAAACAGTCTTTTACTCTAGATTTTTTTTTTCAAACTCTAACAGTATGTTTGAAAGCTAAAGGCAAAACAAAATGCAGTGTAACCTAATCAAGCATCAGTGAAGTAAAATAGTTTGTCCAGTGAGTTGTTGACACATGGTTGTTGTGTTTGTTGAAACTCATGAGAGGTTTGGTTGCTTGGAATGTGCTTTTCAGTTTAAATTCTCTTGTATGTTTAAGGAACACTCCACTTTTTTTGGAAAATAGACTCATTTTACAATCCCCTTCAGTGAGTTTTACCACTTTTGGAATCCATTCAGCTGATCTCTGGCTCTGGTGGGACCACTTTTAGCTTGCTTAGCTTAGCTTAGCTTAGATCATTGAATCAGATTAGACCACTAGCCCATTGCTCAAATGACCAAGGGAGTTCAATACATTTTTTTTTATATTCAAAACTTGACTCCTAAAAATAGCATTTTAAAATTTATTTTCATTTTTAGTTTCAGAGCATGTTTTAACTAAAGAAGAGTATTCAAAGAAGCTTTAAATACAAAAATTATCTAAATGTTGGGCTGCCATATAAAGGATTACTTTATCCCAAAAATTTTATTCACCTCATGTTATTTCCAGTCCCCAGAGTTCATCTTCAGAACATAAATTGAGATATTTTAGATAAAGTCTTACAGCTCTCTGACCCATTATATGCAGCAACAATCCTGAGATGTTCAAAGTTTTTTTTTTTAATACTGCCCTGCAGAATATATGTAACTTATGACTAACTTTTAGGTTCTTAAAAATTTGAGTCTGCAGTAGTTTTAACCTTCAGTGGGGTGCCTCTTGATGCCTGGTTGTTGTTCTACCAGACCTTACTTAATCCTAGTTTAAACACTATGCATCTCTATAAAGACTCTTTAATATTTGATAGAACACTTGTGCTTGTTGCGGAAGAGGCTATTAATTACGCACCACTAACTGTCACCTGCACTATAATGCAGATCTTTTTGTTAATGTCAATAAATTAGTTACTACTGTCAAAAATACAATGTTGATCAAATGTAACAATCTTTTTTTGTGTGTCTATGATGTTTTGTTTTTAGTAATGTTCACAATAAAAATCCTAATTAATTATTATTATTATTATTATTATTATTATTATTATTATTATATTTAAAAATGTAATATTTATATTTCTCATTGAAATGGTTGAAAAAGTGGGAATGTGTCTCATGTAAAAGAAACTCAGGAAAATTTTGACGTAATTTAGTAAATGAATAAAGTAGTAAATAAAAAACTGTGTTTCTTTTAGAGCGTTTTCATTTTAAGCAGAGAAACTCCCAAAGAAACTTCCAAATACAGCTATGAAAATCTTCTGTCGAATTTTGTTGATTTAAATAGCAGTAAAACAAAATATCACACTTCCGTTTTTTTCCAATATCATGCAGTTGATGCTAGAATATGCTGTGTGTGCTTCTTGAACATTTCTACCAAACTTCTCATGTGGCTTTGAAACAACATAAAAATGAGTAAACGTTGACAAAAATGTATTTTTTTATTGAACTGTCCCGCAGCACTGTGAAATTTCAGAGGTACATGGGATTTAACTTAAGACCTTTAAAATACAGCACTGTAGTGTGAAAAGAGGGGGACCAATTTCTGAGTAAAAGTGTGTGTGTGCGTTGTGTGTGTGATTTATTCCCAATAGAAAGGGGAGGGCTGAGTAATAATGTCTTTCCATTGGTGTGAATTTGATTAGTGTGCGCTCTTATGTTAGATAATGGCCTTTTAGGTTCGATCTGCACAGCTGGGGAGCTTTACACACCATACATGAGTGTGCATGAGTCAGTGAGCAGTAGACGTCTGTGTGTGGGTTTTAGAGAAGTGTGTGTGTGTATGTGTGTGTGTTGTGTGTGTGTGTGTGTGTGTGTGTGTGTGTGTGTGTGTGTGTAGAGAGAGAATTTCATATCACTTTCAGCATCTGAGTGAAATCTCTTTGAGGTCGTCCTCCCTGAAGAGGAACTCTTGTGCTTGCTCATCAATTTTTCAGCAGTCTCGGCCGCTTTGTGGCACTGATGTTATCTGATGCCCTCTGCTTGTCGTGCATTTGAACCCTGCTCTATGAACGAGTGTGTTTCTCATGATCTGTGTAATTAACGCTTGTGTTTGGGATGCTGCTGCAGCGACTCGTCACATTCAGAGTTAAGTGGACATCAAGGGCTGATTCTCATTAATAGTGAAAGTGAAATATTGTTCAGAGATTTCCTGGTCATTCTAGAAAAGTGTTGGATTTCTTTAATTTTGGCTTTTATTTTGGCTAGTGTTCTAAAAATAATAAAAACATTTCATTGCATTTAGAAGAAATATGCATTCACAAGTGGACATTCACGTGCACTTCCGCTAATATGGATGGTTGTAATAACATCAGAGTTGACTTCTCATTAACTAATGATTCAGAGTGTTCATTTTGTGTGTGCGGGGCACAAAACTCACTCTTAAAATTGCAATTGATTTGATACCATACACTGAAGGAAATAAATAGTTGTTTTAGTAACTTGGTTGTAGTTAGTTAATTTAACTCTTATTCTAATAATGGCATTGTTTTCAGTTGAGTTTTTCATAGGCAAATAGAACTCAAGAGCAAAATTCATTTTGAAACATTAATGTCAAATCATTTGAAAAACCTTGTTAGTTAAACTTAATTGGAATGCAGCTTACTCTTGTGTAGCCAATCAAAACACAAAACCTTCCTCAACTTTTCTAATTCTTCAAACAAAGGCCCAATCCCAATTCTATTTTTGTACCCCTACCCCTTCCCCTTGGCCCTTGAAAAAGATTGTTAAGTGGAAGGGCTTCAATTTTTACCCCTAAGAAATGAGACGCCACTACAGCACCTGCACATGCCATCATACAGTATGTCATCGTGATCTCTTGCTTCATTTCAGGTCAGACGATCGCGACTGCTGTAGTTATTCCAGTTGTGTTACTTTTTGGTATTTGTGTTCAGGAAATCACTAAAGGCATATATCATGTTATCTTAACGATATAATGTGGCAAAAAGCTCATAACTGTACTATGCATTTACACCATGGCTATGGCCATAGCTCATGCACTGCCACTAGACTTTTCTAACAGGGTATTTGTGTGTTATTATTAGGGATTATATATTGTTAAATGTAGCAGTTTTTTTTTAAACATGACAGTAAAACATGAACGCCATTATGAATCTATTAAAACATATCCTTGTTTGTTGTAAAAATTTATAATAATGACAAGAAATACTAATTTGTGCATCTCCTTACTTCTGTGTGCAGCCATGCTGCCTTTGTAGATGGTGTATTCTGGGAAGTTTTCATAACCCTTGGTTTCGAGTGTGGTCCTGTAAAATCTCAGTTTCAAGGGCCCATCTAGCCCTTCCCCTTAGCCTGACACCTTTAAGCTAAAGAGAACTGGCACACCCCTACCCCTTCACATGAACATGCAAAATAAGAGGCAGAAGTTAGGGGAAAGGCTAAAAGGTAGAATTGGGATTAGGCCCAAGTAAAGATTAAACTCTAGCAAATCTTTCTTTTAATTTAAAACATCTAAAATTAATTGTATTGTCATCGTTATTCCTGCTTAAATATTCGTTATTCCTACAAATACACCAACTTAATATAATACAATTACACCAACCAATGCAATTACACCAACACAATTCTTTCATGTTGTCCCAACACAAAACAGATTATGTTAACTTAATTTTTTACAAATTTAGGTGGATTGAACACAAAGAAAACACATTGTTCCAAAAAAATAAGAATTGTGTTGTTTCAGTTCATTTTAAACAAGAGGTTTATCTGTGCATCTTTACTCAAAACACATTCTTGACTGTGATTCTGCTAAATGTGTTATCAGAGTAAGCTATCAGGACGTTTATAGGAATGTAAATAAATACAAACTAAGACTTCTAAAATTCTTAGGTATGCAGAGTTTTCGCAGCTTCTTTAGCCTCTGATGCGTTTTCTGCTCTCTCTCCTGCTTTCTGCTGTTTGCTGTTGAGAAATGCTGTCCTGCTCTGGTAATCCTGCACTTATTCAAGTTTTTCCTCTCCATAGCTGTTGAGGATTATACAGATTTACACTTCGACCTACCTATCACACTCAGTGTGTGTGTGTGTGCGTGTGTGCGTGTGTGTGCGTGTGTGTGCGTGTGTGTGCGTGTGTGTGCGTGTCTGTGCGTGTGTGTGCGTGTGTGTGCGTGTGTGTGCGTGTGTGTGCGCGCGCGTGTGTGCGCGTGTGTGTGTGTGTGCGTGTGGGTGTGCGTGTGCGTGCGTGTGTTTGCAGAAGGTCTTTTTCTCTGAATCTGACCCTTGTAAACCCCTGCTTGCAGTATAGTATTAAGGCACAGCATTAGAGGACTGAGGTCTTTGCACTTGATGTGGATAATGTGCCGTGTGTGAAATCATTAAATGCAACTTAAACACCAATGTGACTTTTCCATTTTTTCCTGTTAATATAATTTTGACCAGATTCCATCCTAGTCAAGGGTTACTTATTTTTGCTGGAAATATAGTTTATAGTTTTGATGTCTTGTGAACATTTGTCTGTTTTCCTTCTCCGTTATTTACTGAAAAGTTGTTTATTCGTGAATAGTGTAAGCATTCTTTTTAAATACACTGTAAACATCAGTCAGATTTATGGTAAAAATGGCTACACATCTACACAACTTTGTTACACAGACAAAAACACCATAATTAAGCAGGTGTGGATGAGAAAGTCATATGATGAACCAAAGCTCATCACAAACAACTTTTCCCATAAGCAGAGAAACATACTAATATATAGAAGTTACTCGATGTCATTCACACAACAAGTGAACACCATCATGGTAACACAAAATCAAAGATACATCAATATTACATGTAACGTAAAACTCTAATGTGCATTACTCGAGAGAAAAGAATTAAAAAAACTAGTAGTGTCAACATAAAAAGCTTAAAGTCAACATGGGCTCATTCTGAAAACGTAGCCCTATATACATTTCTGCAGATCATGAGTTATGTAGCCAGATGTACGTATGGCTGTATTTCATCTTTAAAACGAACACTACGGGGCAGTATGATTCTGTTCCTTTTCGCGCTTACCAGCTCACCACTTACCTCTATGTGGACGACTTTCCCGCTGTTACCGGTTTGTCCAGTTAGCTCACCGTGTATGTTGGCTAACTTGAGACACAGAGGAGTTGACTGCAATGAGTTCGGCGAAGAACGGTTCCAGAAAGATAACTAAACAAGTAAATAACAGGATGAAAATGTGGTAAAATCTGAAAACGTGGTAAAAATCAGGCGAGGGCTTTTCCTTTTCAGGTTTGTTTTTTAAAACTGTCGGTTAGGTTTAGGGAATTGGGTCAGTCGGTTCTTTTGAAAACACTATTGGTTGGGTTTAGGGAAGGAGGAGGTCAGTCTAGTCAGTTAGTCATTCATTCAGTCAGTCAGTAAGTCGGTCGAAAGCAGCCTCTGATGGATTTACACGCAAATGGCACTCGCCAGAAAAATTTGAGATCTCAAAAAGCCTACACATTGGCCTCTGGTGGATGCATTTGACGCTATCCAGAAATGTATATAACAGTTCATTTTCAGAAGAGCCCGGGTTGAAAAAAGTGAAGTGTAATGCAGGGAAATATGGGAAAGTGAATTGCAGGGGCAGACTTAACCAATAAGCATGGTAAGCAACCACTTAGGGCCCCAGGGAAGAAGAGGGCCCCGACCAATGCCAAGAAGCCTACTGTATATTAATCATATAGCTCTTTTGTACATTTTCTATCATATAATGTAAAATTTGTCTATAACCATTAAGATTTTAATGTTACTACTCCTTTTCAAAACTCGAACTCCATGCGAACCCCAGCCCCCCATTAGACATGGGCCGATATAAGATTCTGACTGTATGATAACCTTGGATAAAAATATCATGGTTTCACGGTATGACGGTATTGTGATTACTGCTCTAAAATATATTCTTTTTAAATGTTTGGCTAAAAAACAAAACCTTTTTCCCCTTTGAACACAGTATATTTTATTTTGAGAAACATTTAAAATATTTTGAGGCAGTAAACATCTCAGGCTAAATAATTCAAGTGAATCATTGACTTCTTTACACCTAAAAAACGAAAAAAAAAGAAAAAAAAAGTAAATTGAAAAAGTCTTACTCATACCTTAGGAACGGTATAGCAGAAAATTTTGGCGGTATGAAAACCTTGACTTTTCCATACCGCAGTATACCTTGAAAACGGTAATCGTCCCATGCCTACCCCCCACCATTTACATTGAGAAGATAAAGGTTCTACTTAGTTTATTTACAAAAAAAACTCGAATCTACAGTGAAAAAAATATCTACAGAGAGAGAGTGTTTTGAGTGTCAATGCTTGGGCCTCATTCCTTGAATTGCTTAGGGCCCCTAAATCACCAAGTCTGCCTCTGTGTCCATGTTATGACTTAGTCGTTACAGTTTTTTTACTTTTAAAATCACAGATATTTTTAGTGTACTGTATGTCATTGAAAACAGCATGATTGTGGCATCTGGTGAGATTATCATAGTACATTTATTTGTTTCTGAACATGCACTAATCAGTGAGTTCTGTATGTGCTGAAGTTTTGTAAGAGAGGCACAAAGTCTACAGTTAAACGAATGTAAGTCCTCATTATTTTCAACTAATACATGCGTTTCATAATCTGATTTCTGATCAGGTTTCATTTAGATTTGAAATGAATGCATTCGTGCAAACATACCTACTGATTTCAAGAGGATTATTGGCAAGCCGACAAGGTTTACTGCTGACCCCATACCAGTTAACACAAATACTATGCGAGTGTACCACGTTTGAGATTGCTGTGTGATTTCATGACACTGCTCTGTGGATAGTGGTGTTTTCATGGCATTTAAGAGGCACAATGGGTTGTTTCTTGACATAAGGTTATTCTGTAAACACCAAAACAATATGTCAGGTGCTTGGTTTCAGTAGCAGAAAGAAGAAAAATGTGCAGGATTTCAGACATCACATGGGTTTGAAAGGAATCACACAACATGATTTTTTTTTCTGTTCACACACTGATAGCAAGGCTTATGTGTGATGCCACATCACAGTCTGAGGACTGTTAGGAGGAGGACTGTCAAAGTTCTGAGATGAAAAAGCTTAAAATGTATAAATATTTTAACATTAATGATGCCGTATACAATAAAAAGTATATAAATAATGTATATAAACCTCATTAATAATTTATTTTTATGTTCTGCTTTCTATAGACGCATAGATCCATGTTTACTTTATGTCTGTAGAAAAAAAACACATTGCTGTATAATATTTTACACACAGAAAAGACTTCAAAGTTGTTTCACTGAGTGTTTCTACATTAACATAAAGCTTTTCAATTAAATTATGAATTACAATGTATTATTTAAAGCAATGCATCTAATTAAATCTAAAGTAACATTACTGAATACCTTAACAAATGTTATTTTTATGTTCGTTAATTAATGCGCACAACCTAATAAACTTTATTGTTAAGGTTGAGGCATTGATGCTTACAGGAACTTTTCCTTTTATCTGATAAATGAATTTGCGAATATGTAAATATAGTGGGTCTCTCTGTTTCTCTCATACATACTGTACATGCATGTCTACAATACTGTACATGCATGCATACAGTATACATACCTTAAGGTTTTTATTTATATACTTTCTCGCAAGACTGCCTATAAGGGTATTATCAATTGAATTATGTAAACACTGGATGCATTACGGGCATCTATTTCAGTCTGTAGCAGCACAATAGACCCTACAAATTGGAGTCAAGCTAGAATGTGGGCAGAACAGTTTATGCATTTGTGGTTTGGATCTATGACAGTATATGTATATGTTGTGTAACCATGGTGATGTGTATCCATGGTGACACTGCAGGCAAGCCGTTCAATAGACTAGAGTAAGTTAAGGCTGTGTGTGTGTTTGTATGTTCACAGTGAGCACAGGTCACACTCGCTCACTCGTTCTCTCTCTGAGTAATCACTCCCTTGAAAATGACAAATCGCCTGCCATCCTCACACTGAGTGTGTGTGTGTGTGTGTGTGTGTGTGTGTGTGTGTGTGTGTGTGTGTGTGTGTGTATGTATGTGTGTGTTCATTCTTGTTGCAATTATGATCCACTTTGAAAGGACCTCCAAGCAGTCTGTGTTCATCTACTGTGCTATGACTTCAGGACTGTGCATGTGCGTGCGTGTGTGTTTGTGTGTGTGTGTGCATGCGCTCTGTTTAACTGAAAGTGTGTATCCTGCTTGGACTTGCCTTTGGGAGGAGACACAGGTCCTGCTCCAGAAGACAACATGATATGAGGAAAGTCATGATCAGACAGAGGGTTTGGTCTTTTAATGGAATTTTAGAATAAAAGGGATTTGTTATACAGATGTCTTCAGGTACATATTTCTAGCCTTCAGGGAAGGGCAGTAACTCCATATTGAGATGAGAGCATCGTGCAGTTAATGCATGTTCATGACTTGATTCTTTTGCTCAAGTACATCCCAGAGGTTTTCGATTCGACAGATGTGTTGACAGTTGAATAGGAGTGTTAAAAGGATACACTAGGGCCATGGTTCAGTTTGGTTTACAGTATTGGAGCTTCCAGTTTGGTTCTGTTTGCTGTGGGAGCAGGGTTTTGGGGGTGGTACTAGCAATGTTAAAGAACACAAGATTCACCTTGATTCTTAATTCAATTCAATTCAGTTCATCTTTATTAGTACAGCGCTTTTACAATGTTGTGTCAAAGCAGCGTCACATAGAAGATTATCGTGGATTGAAACCGTGTCAGTTCAGTTTTTAGAGTTTAAGTTCAGTTCAGTTTAGTTTAGTTCAGTGTGGTTTAATATTCACTGCTGAGAGTCCAAACACTGAAGAGCAAATCCATTGAAGTCCCAGACCGTGCAAGCCAGTGGCGACAGCGGCAAGGAAGAAACTTCACCAATTGGTCTTATCTAATTAATGGTCTTAACGAAAAGTCTATAACTTACTTTGTTATATTTCTCAATGGTAGTGTAAACAAAGTCCCCTTAAGGCAAGTGATTTCACTTAGTGGCCATCATTTGAAACGCCTCTCTGGGAGTTTGTTTGAGCATTTTGTCTGAATGGAGAAACATCAAATTCTCCAAAACTGTTTGTTGAAATCACTAATAAAATTAAGCAACAACTGTCTCGTAAGTTTAGTTTCTAAACATTCTTATCAAACAAAATAAAATAAAAAATCCTGT
>CAIGQQ010033238.1:592865-609547 GCA_903798035.1 Danio albolineatus
GGAAACTAGCCTTCCATACCATACAGTACATGTCGAATGTGGATCATCATAACCTGCGTCCAATCCCGGATCACTTAAGGAAAGGGAGAGTATCAATAGTGTTAGAGATAACAAGCAAACCAAGGCCCGCCCCAGGACTGACAAAAAGTGAAAGCAGCGAAGTTCGAGCAGTGAAGAGCCAGCGAGCGAGCGGAGAGAACTGATCGCGCGCGCACTGCAGACATGACCTCGCTCGCGAGAGCGTACATTGTGCGCACAGATGATGATGTTCGCAGATCTCCTGTGGACACGCTGGCCCTGAACACACGTCGGCCACAAAAGGAAATAAAAAAAACTGCCACTGCGTTAAATGTGTTAATTTTTTTAACGGTTTAAATATTTCAAATTAATCGGCGTGCGTTAACGCGCAAATTTTGACAGCTCTAATATATATATATATATATATATATATATATATATAGTTTTAGCTCATTTGATTATTATAGCCACTAAATATAAATATTTCAGAATGTTTTACATTTTATACAGTAAAAATTTATTTTATTTTTAAAACTTAAACTTTGGACTGATCTTATGATTAGAATAGCATACGATTTCACATAAATCAGCATGCCAAAAATAACTTATTTCCTTTTCTTTGCACATCAAATTAACATGCAACTTGACTGTTGCATAAAAATAAGTTAATAGGTTAAATAACAGAACAGGATTTAATTAACAAACAAGTAAAATAAGTATATTTTAAATAAAATGAAAGAACTAAAAACTGAAAACCAGCTCAAATGTTCTTAAATAAAAGTGTTATAATAATGTACAAATCTGTATGTACAAATCTGTAATGTCCAAAAAAGCATTTTGAGAAAAAAGCATTTTTATTTTTAATATACTAAGAGTTTAATTTCGTCTTGTGAATATTTCCTCAGCGGTGTGTAGAATCTGATTAGAGTTTTATATCACAGTAAGTCCCCCTCAGAGCTGTGCACAGCGAGTGATTCATGAGTCCTTGTCCCGTTTTATTGCTTAATTGTCCAGCCAGCTGGGACAGACAGTTATTGGGTGCCCTCAGAGGTAGTTTTGCATCCACAGGAGAGCCTGGAGGAGGCAGTGATGCTGTGTTTTGGGTCTGTGCACGTGGTGTAAGGTGTCCTGGCTTGAGCAGGCCTTCGCAGAGCACACTTTATGAATTAATGAGCTGTGTTCTTGTGCTGGAGGACATTAATCTCCAAGACTGTGCATGTGTGTGTGTGTGTGTGTGTGTGTGTCTTTAAACTGTTCTGTCTGGGTTTGTACGCAAGCATACAGTACGTCACATATTCAGATATGTCTGTTTAAAATCAGTGTGTGACGCAGGTATTAAGGTCATCTGTTTTTTTCTCTAGCACAGGTGTAACAGACACCATCTCTGTGTGCTCACACAACGCTTAAGGGGATATTTCACCCAAAAAGGAAAATTCTGTCGTCGTTTACTCACCCTTGAGTTGTTTCAAACCAGTTGGAGTTGTTCTATTGAACACAAAAGAAGATATTTTGAAGAATGTTTGAAACGGGTAACCTCTGAAATCCATCATGTTTGTTTTTCTACTATGGATGTAAATGATCTTTTTCCAAACATCTTCCTTTGTGTACAACAGAAGAAAGAAACTCAAACAGGGTTGAAACAACTCAAACGATCTGTTTAACGGTCATGTTTGTTCTGATGTGGTGTGTTATCAGTTTGAAACGGACTACATGTTTTATGTGTATAATTTATGTAAATGACTAGATGTGCATATTGTTATATGAAGCCCTCAGATGCTCCCATGTCTCTCGTCTTGAAACCTGACTGCAGTTTCCATGGTTATGTTGCTCATCCTCTATTCTGTGATGACTCTTATTATTTTCTGACACTCCCTACGGGACTAATCTTCCATTCACACCTGACCGGAGCAACTCATTCACAAACCTCACACGCTACATCCTACAGATGGGCTTCTGTCATCGCCAGCAGTGGTGAAATTACTGAATCACTCATTAAACTGATTGAAACGCTGTGTGGTGCTCCTCTTTTGACGTAGTGAAAATGTATACTGGACTTTATAGATTGAATTAAAAGTTTCTGCTTTCGCATTTTTTCCTCTTTTTTTTTTGAGTGATATGAGTGATATGCATTTCACCTGGTGAGGACTATGTGAAAGTCATTTATGTGTCACACTTCCTGATGCCAGTAGGTGGCACTATAGTTTACTGAATATTTGCTTTTAGATGTGTTCAGACAGGGCTGGATTAACCAATGGGCATTATGGGCTCAGGTCCAGCGGCCCGTGCACATCTGGGGCCGCTGCGAGGGGGAAAAAATGCAGATTTTGGAGTGTTCATTTTGGCTAAGTGCAAATAGCGCTCCTCGTTAATTCCCGCCTATCACTGTTTGATTGACAGAGACAACATAACTGAAGCGCGCAACAGGCAGCAGCGTGAGTGGCGTAGCTCGTAAAACGCATGGCAATATGTTTTGACGCGATCAATCATGAACCCGGTTCAAATCCAGAGTCTAATGATTATGTTCTTCTTTTTTCATCACAAGGTAGACAAAGTAGGAATCATTAATAAGTGTGTGTATTGTGGAACACTCAGATTCATAGAACTGGATTAGAGAGGTGTTATATCCAAATCATATGCATTAGAGTTTTAAAAATACCCTTAAATATATATTTTAGTACTGCTTCAGTGAACTTGTACAAGTATATTAAAATCCATTCAATTTCACTAGTTTTATTTATTTTATTTTTTTCAAAGTATGATTTAAATGCTTTAAAAATAAGTTACATCTTTGTAGACTAGAAATATATGTACTGTATATCATTAAATGTGGGCAGTACATTATAGATTAATATTATTTAAACAAATATTATATTAATCTTATTTTTTAGATCAACGATAGGGGTGCGGTCAGGTAGTGGGCCCTACAAGCCATTGTGCCCAGGGGCCTCTGAATTCTTAATCCAAGCCTGTGTTTGGGCCACTACTTTTATCAAGCTTAAGGTTTGGGGCCGACTGGGAATTGTATTTTTTACAGTATGGCATTAATAGCCAGCTTTAGCTAGCAAAATGTTTCTTGTTGGGATATCAGCGATTAATCAGCTGTGCATTATTGTGAAATAATAAAGTGCACTGGAGTCAATACTACCCAGGAAGAACTTTTGCTGTACATTTTTAAAAAATAAAATAACTGCACACGTTAGGGCATACTGGCACAAGGTACAGTTGCCTTGATCCGTGACTCGAGATTGTCCCCCTCCTTCCCTTTCCCGTGATGGCCTGCACTCACACTACAGTTGACCTTCCGAGCCAGAGCATGCTTACGTCATCAATGATGCGACTGTTCAGTTTAACAGGAAGAGAAGCGCTCTTGCTCAGCACAGTGGACATTGCTTTAGTTATTCGTTTGTATTATTTTAGTCGGTTGGGATGCAGTGACACAGTCAAATATTTTGCCAAACAGATCCACCACTTTTGACACTCATAAATTATGATTAATGTCCTTGTGCTGCACGTATTTTGAGGTTTGCTGAAGGTGCAGCTGTCGTGCAGCGAGGGGTTTGCATTTTTAATTAATTATGACAGTTCGCTTTCATTGAAAAGTAAGAATGATTAATAGATCCATATGAAACATTCAGAGCACTCACACTTGTCAAACAAACCTGGAAATGCACCCAGGCATGGTACGGATAGCATAGTGTGAGTGTCCTTAAAATGCTGACCAGCCAATCAGAATCAAGCATTCTGCTGCCCTGTAACCTTTAGTGTGTTCTATCAATTTAAAGGATTGAGTGCGTATTTTTTACACATTAATGTGTTATGAGCAAAATATACAGCTGCTGTATAATCATTTTCTTCCCTTTTTTATTTCTCTCAATGTATAGAAATAAATGTATAGAGTTTGTAAATCTCTGTGGAAATTTGATTGTTTGTAAATATTTAAAAGAAAGAAAAGAAATCCATTTATCTGTCCAGAAAGACAGAGGTTTTAGCTGTAGTTTTTGCTTTTACATCTTAACACTTTGGAATCTGCTTAAGTGCAGTTCTTGTGCTAAATCTTTATTGGGAATCTTTGTCTTAATGGACCCTTTCCCACTAGAACAACTTGCTCAAGAGCTTCTCAAGTGCAATTACCAGGAAGATTCGTTATAGTTTTTTTCCTTCTTTCTAGATATCTCTCTCTCTCCTCCCTCTTACACTGCTTTCTTTTTTCGGTTTCTCCTCTTTCCCATTTCTCTCAGCTCCTGAGCAGTGAGCTGCTTTTAAACCCAGTTTTTGACTCGCATGCGTCATAATCTCATCTTTCTCTTGAAGAAATGTCAAATGTAATGGGAATCTGATCAGAGCTTTATGTTTGAATTTAAAATAGTGCCTAAGTCAATGAGGTCAAAAGACCGTCTGCTGTGTGATTCAATCAAATTGTTCATCAGTATTCTGATGTGATAATTAAGAACAATGTTCTCCGGTCAGAAAATCCACACATTTACAGAGCAGATTTATGGAACAAAGTGACACTGTGTTGTAATCATTGATCATGAATATGGACATTTGGAAATATGGTCTACTGTAATTCTTCATTGTGGTTTAACCAATATCTAGAATGTTATTATTCAGTGGAGCAGTCACAGTTGGTGCTCCTTCAGTTTATTTTTTATTTATTTATTTATTTTTTTAAGGAAGAAACTAATAGAGTAATCAGCCGTTTCACTTTTTTTTTTTTTTTTTTTGTAGCGGCATATATATTTAGGCCCTCCAGACTTGACATGACTCACTCTGAACTCTCTGAATTTATTTGCATTTTAACAGCCTATTATATTTCAGTGTTGTGTGTCAGACAGGCTGTTCAGTTAAGCAGGAAGGTTAGCATCTTCTACTCTTTTCAGTTCTCACACTTATCTGATTTGCACTAATGCTGCTGCTTGATTTTTATTTATTTTTTCTTCCATCAAATTTGAAAAATAATACAAATTTTAAGCTTTATATGCATCTACAAATAAAAACCTAAGTGTCTTTCTCTGAGAATGAATGCATGGATGAGTAACTGAATAAATGAGTTGCATATAAATAAGTCCTTTAAGGAGTATTACTTCTTTAATTTGGATTGCTTGAAGAAAATTCTTGCATTAAATGAATGTTTTGTATTTAATTTTGGAATTTTATTTGTATAAGTTGTCAAATTATAAAATGTTTAATTGTATATGTTTTGTGATTTAATTAGCCAGACATGCTAGTTGATAATTCAATCTGTTTTATTGATGTTTTGAGACAAACAAAAGCATTGTCTATTGCAATGAATTAATATTTTTTAGTCTCTGTGTGACCAAATCTCAGTTGTTATTTTTAACTCCATACAGCTGGTGAGTTTTCATGCTGTTTCCTAGCAAGGCGCAATGTGAAGAGCGTTTCCTCTGTCCACAATCAACATTCCAAAATGAAGTTTTATAGCATTGTCATAGAATATCCATATTTGATTCCTCTAAGAACCTATCAGGGAAGCGTACCAGTGAACCAACCATTTTGTGTAACAAAACAAACATTTTCATAATCTATAGAATCTTTTGTGGAATGTGGAATTTTATTCCTGGAACATTGATGACAGTGAAGAGCTTTGTTTTTAAGAGAGAAAGATGTCACTGTAACCTTAGCATGATGTGATATGATAGAACAGTTGTTCTTGAAACAGCAGTGTTTGTGTTGACAGGAGTCTGAATTTGATAACAGGAATATCTCTCCAGTGTATTCAGACCAACTTTTAGGGTTGTTATATCTTCAGTGCTCTAGACTTTAGGCCAGGAATGTTTAATCTGTGATGATGAAAACATGAGTATGTAAATTTTTATGCAGAACATAACCAAATTCCAAATCTACTTGCAGTTTTTGTTTAATATAAAGAACATTTTATTGATCTAAAAAACCTTTTCTACTTTAATAAACTGTTTGTGACGTTAAAGACAAGTTAAAGTTGGAGTCATCAATACCCAATACCCAAGAATCTTAATTTTTAGATTGAATCTCCAAAAGGAAAAAGCTGCATCTGCGTCTGATTTTAACTTCACCAGCAGTTATATTGTTCACTGAATGAACACCAGCTTATAGATGTTTTTTTTTCTTTTTTCAGACTGAATTCGCTAAAGTCTGGATGAAGTTTAGATCAGATAAAAACACCATTCATCTTTGAATAGCCATGATATTATATTGTATTGAATCAAATGCATCAGTTATGAAAAATTTTACAAAGAATGGAAAAATAAGAAGCTATGTTACTTATAAGGCTTTCTATATCAGTACGATCATGTTTTTTTCACTGTGTGTGTGTGCGCGTGTACGTGCTTGCGTGCGTCCGTGTGTGCGTGCGTATGTGATACCCCCCTGTGATAACACCTGTAAATTTTGACCTTGTGGGGACTTTTCATACAAAATAAAATAAATATAATAAAAATGAAAACTGCTGATTTTTTTCTATGAAGTAGGGCTTGGCGATTTCGCCTAAAATCTATATCTTGAGTAATTGAACATTTTAACTCGATTACAATTATTAAACAATTATTTTAATAATTTATTTTATATTTTTCCTTCATTGTTCACTGAACGGTTTTGTACAGTAAATATGCTCTGACATTACAAGTGAGAGATTTCTGAATGAAGGGTGCATTGCTTGATTTAAAATACACACTATTTACTATTTATGATTATTTCATTCATTCATTTTCGTGTCGGCTTAGTCCCTTTACTAATCTGGGGTCGCCACAGCGGAATGAACCACCAACTTATCCAGCATGTTTTTTACGCAGCGGACGCCCTTCCAGCTGCAACCCATCTCTGGGAAACATCCATACACACTCATTCACACACATACACTACGGACAATTTAGCCAACCCAATTCACCTGTACCACATGTCTGTGGACTTGTGGGGCAAACCGGAGCACCCTGAGGAAACCCACGCAACCACGGGGAGAACATGCAAACTCCACACAGAAATGCCAACTGACCCAGCCGGGGCTCGAACAGCAACCTTCTTGCTGTAAGTTATGATTATTTATTGAACATTAATATTGAACAACTGAAATTAAAACAAACATTGCATAAAACTTATTTAAAAGGTGAAAATAAATAACTTATTGTCCGTGTTTTTCATATTAAAAGTAAGAAATAAGCAGTATCTCTTCTAAATAAAATAGCTTGTATATCCTGTAAATAATATTTTAACAGTGCATTTCTTGCATCTTCTGTAAACAAATATTTTAATGTAAGCAATAATTTTAATGTAATGGGAAATATGCTCTCTCAAGGCATCTCAGTGCAGCTTCCAATCATCTTCAATGTAGTGCAAAGTAAGGCTCAAGAATGGGTCCATCGTCCTACTTGACCGGATATCACATGTAGCTGCAAAGTGGCTGCAGAAATATAAATCCGCCTCAGCCGTTAACAGAGCAGGGTTATATGACACCTCATGTGTTTGGGAAAGTAATTCAAAAATTTGTCCTGGACAAATAAGGTCAGTTATAGGTTCTGAAAGTTGATTACTTTTCGATTAATTGCCCAGCCCTACTATGAAGGTTGTATTTTGGTGTAGGGTCGGGTAAGGGGACAGATTGTACAGTTTGTAGTAAAGTAGACAACATGTGTGCGTGCGTGGTATTCATCATGTTGTGGCTGTCCAAACAATCAATACCAGTCACCAATAATCTATCGATACCAGTCATTTTTGACAATGTGGGAACATTTGTTGGCCTCCATGAGAGAAACGACTCCCAAATCATACAGAATAAAGTATTTTGAAAATGTAAACTTGCAGGTTTTCTCTTAGGGTTAGAATAAGAGAATTTTACCATATAAAATTAAAATTAGATCCACAGCAAGTACCCATTAAACATGAAAGTATTTATGTGTGTGATCGGATAGGGTTGCAGCATATGCAATACTTTTAGTACAAGTACTTTTTATTAGAGTTAGTACATAGCTTTTTAAACTGTATCATGTTTCACTTGCACACCCATTAAAATGTAAATGACCCATACCTGTGCTGCCCTCTAGCGTCCCGTTCTAGCACTGCATCTGCACCCGTTCACTCATTCCAAAATAACTCACATGAAAACAATGCTCGCCTCTTAGCGACTCTTAAACTATGAAGTGTTCATATGCCACCAACCCGATCACACTGTGCTCAGCTCATTACAATCTCATGTTTATTCGCTCCGTTAATGAGGAGGCTATACATATTCATGCACACCTTCCACTGATCAAAGAGACTCAAACTGTTCGTGTCTGCCAGTTAATTATTAAGCCTCTTCCAGCCCTTGGCCAGCTGATTGGCATGACCAGTGTAGATGGCATCCTCTCACACACCAGCTTCACACGCGTCTTTATTCACAACGAGCAGTTCTGTAAATCCAGTGCAACAGGTGGCCACACAAAGAGACGCACACATCCAATAATATCCAGCTGCAGGCCCGCAGAACCACACACGTTTCAGGCACACACAACCTAGCGCACACAATCTAGGCAAACCATATATGGTTACGACGGATGTTAATGTTATTAACGTCTTCTCGGACATCGTCATCAATATATTTATATATATTGTTAATAAATATTGTACACAATAAACAATAGTGTTTACTGTTTCACAAATATTGTGATCGAGACGGGTGAATGGGGAGCATTGTTTCCGATCGCCATTCAATCTAATTGACTGAACAGTTTTCCATCAGTCGTCATAGATGATCAGTCATTATTTATCTGACAGAGTCACTATAGCAGATACTCGTTTGCTGGTCTTGCTGAACGATCTAAATTGGACATATTTAATTTATATAATGGGTTCATTTTTAATGAAGAAAATAATAGCAAGTTAATATGTATAGGCAATAATTCATCCTTACATGTAAAAATAAATCTTTTTACATGTAATAAATGTAAAACACTATATTTTACTCAAGCGATTGGATAGTATTTATTTGCTTAATTTTCTAATAACTTTTTTATTAATGATTTCCCACATTAAATACTAGTTAATATATTGTTTTTAAACCATAAAGGTGGTAATTATATTTGCAACAAATGTATCAATACAAACAAACTAACTGTTAATAATAATAAAGATTATTTATGTGTGTGTGTGTGCGTGTGTGCGTGCGTGCGTGTGTGCGTGCGTGCGTGCGTGCGTATTACTAACAGTTGCTACAGTTTAGTAAAAGATAGTAGTTTAAATCAGTAATCAGTTTATAACTATATTAAATTAACTATTTAATTCATTTTAATGTGACATATTTTAACCAAGTACGACAATATCAAGATCCTGAATTAGTTTATTACACTTAATCCTACAATTAGACGGTCTGTTATGTTTTCTTTGTGTATGTGAATACGTGAATAAAGTCAGCACGGGCCATATTTGTGAAATACAGTAGGTGGCGATAATGCTCCTAAGGAGTTAGTTACCATATATGGTTTGCCTAGATTGTGTGCGCTAGATTGTGTGTGAGCCTGAAACGTGTGTGGTTCTTCGGGCCTGCAGCTGGATATATCTCCACACATCGCATGTGGCTCAACGAGGAGACTCTGAAAGGCACGCAGAGCTGGAGATGTTGCGTTCAGACGGTTTTGGAGGGAGTCTGCAGGGTGTGTTTTAGGTTTAAAACGGGTGGTTAAATGGGGAAGGTGTTGACGTGATGGTTGGGAAGTCACAAAACTTGTCAAGCGCTGAGCGTTCTGGTAAAGGCTCATGAATATTAATTAGGATGCTTTGACTAAAAATAACCATTTACTGTAAAAAATGCTGGGTTCCACTCAAACGATTTGTGTTGGGACAACATGAAGGATTTAAGTTAACTTATTAGTTTTTACAAATTCAAGTGGATTGAACATAAAGCAATTGAGTTGTTCCCTTAAAAAACTGAAGAATTGTTGTTTCAGCTTTTTTTGAGTAACTAGTTTGAACAAACAGCAAGTTTACTAGTGTACTAGACCATAGTAGAAGCTACTGTACACTATACACTTGCTACCTTCATTCTTTTAATTGAGTCAAATTAACTATTCAAGCCATCTTAAAATTACATTGTTCGTTCATTCATTTTGCTTTGGCGTAGTCTCTATTTCAGAGGTCACCACAACAGAATGAACCGACAACTATTCAGCATTTGTTTTACATAGCAGATGTCCTTCTAGCTGCAACCCAGTATTGAGAAACACCCACACAGACTCATTCACACTCGTACACTACGGCCAATTTAGTTTATTCAATTCACCTATACTGCATGTCTTTGGACTGTGGGGGAAACCAGAGCACCCAAAGCTAACCCACACCAGCACGGGGAGAACATGCAAACTCCACTCAGAAATGCCAACTTAACCAGCCGGGACTCAAACCAGTGACCTTCTTGTTGCGAAGCCACAGTTCTAACCACTTACAGTAGCCTCTGTGCCACCTTTACAACACTCAAACTGACTAAAAATATTAAGTTCAACTTTGTAAAACTTAAGTTAATCTGAAACCTGAATATCTTAAATTAAGTTAAGCTAGCATAAACTTTGTTGTCATGTACTTTTTACCATGTAAATGTTTGGGCTTATTAGGTTTTACCGTTTGTTTGGGGGTTTTATTGACAAGTAATGATGACAATAGTATGTGTCCAGAACTCATTTAAATGTGATTTAATGAAACAATTTTGTACAGAGAAACTCACTCTAATTAACCACTTTTATTTGAAATCTTCATTCTTAAAGCACTGGTAAAACATTCTATGCATTCAGTCTTTTTGCATATATTTTTAGGCATAGTGATTTATAGTAAATTGCTAGGCAGTCAAACCCATGACTTTAGAGCAGACATGCCCAAAGTAGGGCCCGCTGGCCAAAGTTGGCCCATTGTAACCTTTGATTTTGCCCATCATCCTATCTGAGAAGAGAGTGTGAATGATGGAGAGGGTTGAGTAGAATGCCTTTCGTCATGTTTAATTTGACGTAACTTTTAATTATTATTATTATTTTTATTTTTTTGCTGAGATACAAAAAAGCAAATGTTTCAATGAAATGTTAAATGAGCCTGAGTTTTAAAATGTAAATACTGTCACTTAATCTGCTGACCAATAGCGGAGTATGCAGAAGACATCGGCGAGCAAATCACAGAAAAAATAAGTGAATCTCCATTCTGTTATAACTGATATTGTTTTTGTTTTTACTGTAATAACTTCATTTTAAAATGTGAAAAGCATATTAGTTAATATAAAACAATGTGTTCTAGTTATTTAAGTATTATAAAATAAATGAGGAAATTACCCATGACAGCTATCTTTACCTTCGGCCCACTAGCCTCAATCAAGTTTCGTATTTGTCCTTTATTAAGAAAAACTTTGAGTACCCCTACTTCAGAGTTACTAATTTCTTGTGGCTTTACCAGTTAAATACACAAACTCTAGAGATCAACTCGCAGAGATCTGTTAAATATAACTAGCTGGTGTAGCTGTAATATTTCTTCTTTAGTATGAAGTAATTGCTTTTGTTTTTGCTTTCCATCACTAATGACATCAGTGCCATTTAAAGATGGCTTTTAAAAATACTGCAATTGCAGATGCTTGTAGATGCGTAAGTGGTGGGGAGGAAATTAGTCATGGCAAAAACTGGTAGGTAGATGAAATGACACAACCGCTAAAGCCATTGGGCCTGTGGAAATACACCTGAATGCAAAGGCAGAAATCGAGTGACTTGGGTTGAAATTTGGTTCTGGTCAAACGTTTCAACATTTCCTACTCGATGTCCTCATCTAAATAGACATGAGCCCCTTTCTGCATTTCCCCATTTCTGATGACTCAAGAGGTCTGTGTGCGAGAGAGACGGTGACGGATAGCCTCACTCAAGCCTCTGTCCTCAATGACTTGAGTCAGGGTGGAGATGTGGAGGCATATCTTTCGCACCAAGCTAGGCACGCAACAGGTAAGTGTACTTGACATTTACCTGAGGGGGTTGTTTTAGGGTGAGAGATGAGAGGGACAGGAAACGTATCATCTTTCATGTTGCCCATTCACTTCTCATGTGGTAGTGAATTAGAGAAAATCCAGACATTGTATTATTATTCTTGTGTATACTTCATATGTGCTGGTCTAAAATTGTGCGGGTTTTTTCACTGGGCACGTCCCTAGATGTGTAAGCTGTTTCAGTTTGATTCTAGTGTGTGTGTGTGTGTGTGTGTGTGTGTGACTAAACGCTGGTTTGAAAATTTCTGAAACCGGAAACGTCTGGTTTGTGATGCAGAAAGCTGCAGCCTGTAGCTGTGTGGTTTGCTCAGGGTTTCAAATAATATATTAGGTGTTATATCCTGTGTGGTTTCACTTTAATATTAATTTTTCGGATTGTCGGAAGCTTTATTTTTATTTTTAATTTAGTTGCACTTAACTGAGCGTATATAGAGACTGGTGTGCCCACTGCTATTGCAAAATATTGGTAGCAAAAGTGGATTTTGTTTTCTCTGTTGCTGTTTTTTATCATGGTGTTGATATTTTTGAAGCCCAGCAGAAGTTGATGTAGATGTAGATAGTTATAAATATAGAGGTTTCAAATAGAACCCATAACTGTTACACAGTGTTAAAGATGCTAAAGGTCGCTGTTGGTTGCCTGAAAGAATATAAGAGAAGTTTCTCTCTCTTTCTGTCAACCTCAGCTGAAACAGGAAGTTTCGACTTGTTCCTGCTGTTGTATGGCTTTGTTACCGGTGTGTGTTCATTTTGTGATGTCAGCTCGATACAATTTCAACAGTGTTTCAACACTGAAAGACCATATTATCGTCCTTCCTACACAAATCAAAGGACTAATTGACTGAATGGATTCTGTCATTTGATTATTTGTGAATTGTTCCAAGTTAGTTTGCACTGGCTAGAATACAAAAAGCAAATCTAAAAAATCTGTTTCGGTTTGAACAGGTTTAAAGTTGGTACACTGCCAGAAATAAAGGTATGCGAGCTGTCACTGGTGTGATACCTTTTCAAAAGGTACACATCTGTACCTAAAGGGTCCATATTAGTACCTCTAGAGTACACATTAGTACCTAAAAAGTACAGAAGTGTTTCTCCTAAAATGTAAGGTACTAATACTGTATATAATTTTGAGGTACCAATATGGACCCTTGGCTTGAAGTACAAATGTGTACCTTTTGAAAAGGTACCACCTCAGTGACAGCTTGCGTACCTTTATTTCTGAGAGTGTAGGCTTCAAATAGGTCTAAATGAGTCGTTAATTTTATTCCTAGTTTTCTGAAGTTGTACTGTACCATAGCTTTGTGTAGAAACAGACATTTAATTAATGATGTTTAATCTTCATTTCTTTACTTTTAAGAGACTCCTTCTTTACACAAGAGAGTATAGAAATAGAAGCTCTGGGGGAAATCATCTGTTTTTAATGTGTTGGTTTAGTATAGAAAGCTGTTAGCATACTAGCTTGAAAATGCAAACATTAGCAAAGACCTGCTTCCTCAGGTCATGTAAACTTTTTCCTCTGACAATCTCAGTGTTATCTTTTAACTATCACACTAGTTTGAAGAGACGATTAAGATATAGGAAAGCTATGTAGAAAGTGTTGAAAGCTGCTAGCTTAACAATAGCTGCTAGGCTAGATAACAAATGTAAACATTACCTGCTGAAATGTCATCGATAATCTGCTGAAAGAAATTTCATGAGCTCTTTACAGTATATATTGTAGCCAGTTATCCCACACTGTCAGAAAAAAAATGTGCAAAATAAGGGGTACAATGGTTTGTCACTGGGTTTGTACCTTTAAGAGTACGTATTTGTACCCTAGCAGTACATACCTTTTAAGGGTCAAATATGTACCTCTGCTGACTAAATTATTGTGCTGTGGTGAATAATGCTATCTTCCACAATATAAAAATTAGTACCCTTTGATTTCAATTTTCTGCTCCCATATGGCATTAAAAAGAATGCGTTTTTTCACATTTATTAAGCATTGAAATATATAAAATATCAATATTTTTTTTCACAGGATGAATATTTAAGCTCTTTCACAATGTCATATCAGGATACATCATACAATTTTACTATAAAATTATAAAAGTTTTTCCATGAGTACACACTACATACTAATTGTAGCATTACACCATAAACATTTTATCACAAACACACATTTATTAAAGATTCAAAGCTATTATATTTTGTCACCTTTTCAGAGGATGAATGTTTTAAGCAAGGGGTGCTCAACCCTGCTCCTGGAGATCGACCTTCCTGCTGAGTTCAGCTCCTACCCTGATCGAACACACCTGAACCAATTAATTAGGACCTGAACAGAACTTGATGATTACAGGCAGGTGTGTTTGATATGGGTTGCAACTCATCTCCAGGAGCAGGGTTGCTCACCCCTGTTTTAAGCTGTCACAATGTTTAACAGAATGCATACATTTAGCAAGTTTACTTTTTCACAAATAGTTGCTTAGACTAACTTTTTAAAACCATTTATAGAACAGCAAAAATAACCTCAATATAATGCTTTTTTCAACATTATAATTTCCCCGAGCATGTTTAACCATGTAACAAAGTATTTCCTCCAAAACAGCACTAGACCTCATCAGGTACATGTTTGCTAGTTCACTGCATTCTACATTTTCTAAACACATCAAGAATCTCAAAGCAAACAGTAAATTGGAACATTTGATTTAGCATAACATATGGCCATTATAACTTTAGATCTCAAAAACACACTTGACTAAACAGTATTGCTTATTTGATTTAAAATTTCTAAACATTTTTAAGAAACACTAATGGTTTATTATCAACAGAGTATGTTTCAAAGGCCTGAAAGTCCATCTGCCTTGGTCTAGAATACCCCATTCAAAGTCAACTCTTACTGTCTGTGCATGGAAATATAAATCATACAACACCAAAAACCTGCCACACAGAAATCAGTGCAGTATTAACATTTAAAATGTATTTCATTTAGAAAGAGTAATTTCGTCTACGTTAACAGTCACCTGTGCATACGTCTACAGTCCCATTTGAAACACGCTGAACGTAGAAACCTTTATTTTTACATATATTTGTAAAAATGTTCTAATAGGTTCTAAAATGTCCTGTAGGTGTAATAACAGCACTGACAACAGTCTCTCTATACTTGTACTTACTACTGTGTCAATCTCATCAAGGATGTTGGACGGGGAAAATTCTTAGCATTGTTTCGTCTTGTGCTTTTCAGTTGATTTGAGCAATGTTAATGAAATGTCTAAAGCTGCTAGCAAAAATACTGATGCATAGACTCAAAACGCATGCACAAAAGTGAATGCAAAGATCCAAACATTGCAGACCCAGGAATGCCAGTTTACTTTGACAACTGCACTGAATTGTTGTTGTTGTTGTTGTTGATGTTGTTTTTTGTCATTTTGTGTCTCTATCTTCAAATGGGGAGTTGCTGATGTTCATCCTTTGTAATCTTTATTTAGCGTGAATAAGCCAAGTTGAAAACATAGTAAACAGTGAAGGATGCAATAATGCCTTCAACTCCTATTCTCCTACACTTTGCATAGAACTTTCTATCACCTGTTTAATTGGGTATGAGGCATCATCATCATCATCACACTGTGAAAATGGGGAAAGAAGAAAAAAAGATATCAGTAAACAATGCAAAATCTGTCAGAACTGCATAACATCTATCAGAGTAGTACAAAGTGTTTAACCAACAGTTCCAAACCTCTTCCATTGTAATTACTGTAAGCAATCAACTATCTCTATAAAGAAGTGGCGGAGCAGAATTAGAGCTGCACAAAAGTCAGAATCTATTGCAAAATAAAATAAATTTATTTTTTATTTTTTAAAGAATGAAGTAATAATTAAATAAGAATTATTAAATAATGTAATATTATAAATTACCTGTTAAAATAAATTCTATTAGCAAATGCTGAATAAAAGATAATGATGTATTTTTAAGAATTATGTTCCCTATATAATGGGTTTATGAAAGGTTTGGACTTCATAATTACAGTTTTAATACAGCATCAAAAGGCACTCAACGATCTCAGTCATCCCCATCCACCAAATTGGCTCTATCACGATCCCACCACTCTATCAATTGCTGGCGTGTGGCGAGCGATCTGGCGCCATTGTTCTGCGGCTGCCGTCGCGTCATCCATGTGGATGCTGCACACTGGTGGTGGTGAAGAGCTGGCCGATTAGGACGATTCTAAGGGCTAAGGGCCCACACCATTGTGGGGCCCCCAGAGTTAATATTAGGGTTGCCAATCAACCAAAACACCACACCCCCCTCCCTCTTCACTTTTGTCCACGATACCTACATCTCCACCGCACAAGATTAAATCATTGACTTCTGCTAGCTTTATTAGTTTACAAAACACAGATTTCGTTACAACTTGAAAAGACATCTTTGGATATCTTTCTTTTCTTTGGTTAAAAAGTAAGTAAGCCACAGTATCTCTCTTATTTGTAGCCACTGCACTGTTTAGTTGCATAGCACATAGGATGCACATAGCAGCATAAGATGTTGGTTAATAAGTGATTTGTTTCTCAAATGTTTGCTGAATCACATGCTGACCAGTGGATTTTGATGTGGAGGGTCCTTTTCTGCTGGAATCACTGTTGCCCTAAAAAAAACTAAATAAAATAGTTGTAAAACAAAACAAAACCAAAAAAACATACACACACTATATATATATAT
>CAIGQQ010033238.1:609947-638452 GCA_903798035.1 Danio albolineatus
TTTTTTTAATGTTGTTGTAAAATGCCATGAAATGGTGTTCTATGTCGATGACAAGGTATGCATTACTTTTGCACTAAATATATTTTTTAATGTTTCATTCTTAGTAGTTTATACTAGGGCTGCACGATTTGGGAAAATTGTCATATTGCGATTATTGAGGCCAATATTGCGATATGCGATTTCGATTATAAATGGTCAACTTAATGGGTTTTTAAGAAAATTGCACACACAGATTAGTAATAATGCTGAAGTGTGCATTTGTTCAACTTGAAATGGTTTCAAAATAAATAATTTTTACCAAATAAATATCTGCATTATTGTAAACTTATTTTCATACTCCATATTTTCCATATTTCATATTTCTTGCAATTATTAAATGAAATATAACAATATTTTATATGTATGGCTTTGTATTATTGTTAATGAGAGACAAATGCAGCATGCCCTATTTAAACATATCATATTTTGTCGGTTATATATATATGCACACACACACACACACACACACACACACATACATACAACTTTTGGTTCAGCTTATTTGATTTAATTTAAAACGTGGCCATATGCATTATATGCATCCTACATGAAAACATTCAGATTGTTTCTGGTTTTATAGAGAACGTTGGGCACATGGAAAGGTTAACAGCAGATATTCCTCGTCACTCACCACCATACATGTATACAGTAATTCTTCTAGTTTCAATTTAATTCAATAAATTACCTATAATGACAGTTGTGAGCAATTTTGTTAGAGGAGACTTGACACCCGACAACAATTTCGCTTGAAGGATGAAAAGGTGTTTGGCTGATTCTTTCCCGAACTTGCCTGCGAGTGTGCCTTTTTAGACCGCTCGTCCCTGAATCACTGTGTACTTGACTGAGATAAAGCATGTTTTACAAGCAGCATACGATGTGCTATCGCCGTCGCATTTACTCTCACGACCTTCACTAATATTTCCAACTTCCCGAGTAGTTGTGTTCATTAATTTTTTAAATACTAATTTTCCGCGGGCGTTAGCGCCTTCCAGTCATGATGGCTTCTGGGTCGTGTAGTTCTTTTTTAATTGCGTTACATTGTAATCGTGTTAAAAGGAAACTACAAAAATGGCGGTGCATTTTCTTTCTTGAATGTCTTGTTACGTCCACCAATGCATTCATTTATTTAATATAATCGCAAGATTCGCTGTAATGTAATCGCATAGGCTGACATCGCGATTGCAATTGCGATTGCGATATGATTAATCGTGCAGCACTAATATATACCTTAGAATCAGAATCAGAATCAGTTTTATTGCCAAGTGTGCTTCACACACACAAGGAATTTGCTTTGGCTACAGAAGCTTCCAGTGTACATTAAGTGACAAGTGACAACACAGAATAAATATAATAAAAGAAGACGATAGACATTAAACAGAGATGCAGTCAGTCCAACGATCTGGATGTTGAAATGTATTACAGATTTGTTATAAATATACAGGTTATAAGGTGCTGTGTGCAAAAGCGTAAGTATTGCATTGTACGTTGTTATAAGGTGCTGTGTACAGATGCGTAAGAAGTATTGCATCATATATTGTTATAAGGTGCTGTGTACTAATGCTTAAGGAGAAGTATTGCATTGTATGTTGTTATAAGGTGCTGTGTACAAGTGCGTGTGAGAAAGTATTGCACATTTATTGCACAATAGGAGAAATATTAACTGTTCATGAGGTAGATGGCCTGAGGAAAGAAACTTTTCCTGTGTCTGACAGTTTTTGTGCTCGGTGCTCTGTAGCGCCGGCCAGACGGTAACAGTTCAAACAGGAAGTGTGCTGGGTGTGAGGTGTCCAGGGTGATTTTGCGAGCCCTTTTACTCACTGTGGAAGAGTACAGTTCTTGAAGTGTAGGAAGGGTAGTGCCAGTTATTTGTTCAGCAGTCCGGACTATTCGGTGTAGTCTACGGAGGTCAGATTTGGCTGCTGAGGCGAACCAGACGGTGATTGAAGTGCAGAGGATGGACTGGATGACAGCTGAGTAGAACTGCACGAGCAGCTCCTGTGGCAGGTTGAACTTCCTCAGCTGACGAAGGAAGTACAGTCTCTGCTGGGCTTTCTTTACAATAGAGTCTATGTGAGTGTCCCACTTCAGATCCTGAGAGATGGTGGTGCCCAGGAACCTGAATGACTCCACTGCAGCCACAGTGCTGTCCATGATGGTGAGCGGGGGGAGTGCAGGGGGGTTTCTCCTGAAGTCCACTATCATCTCCACCGTTTTGAGCGTGTTCAGCTCCAGATTGTTGTATCTGCACCATAAAGCCAGCCGCTCCACCTCCTGTCTGTATGCAGACTCGTCACCGTTCCGGATGAGGCCGATAACAGTAGTGTCGTCCGCAAACTTCAGGAGCTTGACGGAGGGGTCTTTTGCGGTGCAGTCGTTGGTGTACAGGGAGAAGAGCAATGGGGAGAGAACACATCCCTGGGGGGCACCAGTACTGATGGTGCGGCTGTCAGACGTGATTTTGCCCATTCTGACTAGCTGTTGTCTATCTGTCAGAAAGCTGGTGATCCACTGACAGACAGAGCTAGGAACAGAGAGCTGGGTCACTTTGTGCTCGAGCAGTGATGGGACGATGGTGTTAAAGGCAGAACTGAAGTCCACAAACAGAACCCTTGCATAGTTCCCTGGTTTGTCCAGATGTTGTAGGGTATAATGCAGCCCCATGTTGACTGCATCATCCACAGACCGGTTTGCTCTATAGGCAAACTGTAGGGGGTCCAGCAAAGGTCCGGTTATGTCTTTCAGATACGCTAGAACCAGTCTTTCAAATGACTTCATGACCACAGATGTTAAGGCAACAGGTCTGTAGTCGTTGATGTCTGTAGGTGTTGATGGCTGTGTAGAAAGATGGTCAGGGCCGTTGTGGCTGGAGGTGGGTAGAGGTGTTGATGGCTGTGTAGAGGGTGTCTGGTCGCAGGTGTCAAATCTGCATAAGAACGTGTTCAGGTCGTTAGCGAGAAGTTTACTGCCATCGATACTGGGGAGAGATGATTTGTAATTCGTGATGGTTCTCAGACCAGTCCACACTGATGCAGGGTCGTTAGCAGAAAACTGGTTTTCCAGCTTTTTTGCATAGTTCTTTTTAGCCAGACCAATCTCCTTTGTTAAAGTGTTCCTGGTCTTGTTGTAGAGAATCCTGTCCCCACTCCTGTAGGCATCCTCTTTGACCTGACGAAGCTGTCTAAGTTTTGGTGTAAACCATGGTTTATCGTTGTTAAATGATAAGTAGGTTCGGGTAGGGATGCATAACTCCTCACAGAAACTTATGTAGGATGTTACAGTCTCTGTGAGCTCGTCCAGGTCATTGGCTGCAGCTTCAAAAACACTCCAGTCAGTGCATTCAAAACAGGCTTGTAAGACCTGCTCAGTGTCGTTGGTCCATCTCTTAACAGTCCTTAATACTGGCTTAGTAGTTTTAAGTTTTTGCCTGTAAGTTGGTATAAGATGAACCAGGCAGTGATCGGAGAGTCCTAGAGCTGCTCTGGCCATGGAGCGATATGCATCTTTTATTGTTGTGTAGCAATGGTCCAAAATGTTATTGTCTCTGGTAGGGCATGTAATGTGCTGTCTGAATGTAGGCAGCTCATGTGTGAGTTTTGCTTTGTTAAAGTCCCCAAGAATGATAAAAACAGAGTCTGGGTGTTTCTGTTCTGTCTCTGTGATTAGATCAGCCAGTAGTGAAAGAGCAGTACTCACGGTCGCGTGCGGTGGGATGTAAACGCTGGTCAGAATAAACGAGGAAAACTCCTGCGGCAAGTAAAACGGCTTATAGTTAATGAAAAGCACTTCCACGTCAGGACAGCACATCTTCTTTAACACATTAACATCCGTACACCACCTTCTGTTGATGTAAAAGCATGTCTCACCACCGCGCGTTTTCCCCGTTGCCTCCGTGTCGCGATCTGCTCTGTACAGCTGGAAGTCCGATAGTTGTAGTGCGCTGTCCGGGATGGCTTCGTTTAGCCAGGTTTCCGTGAAACACAGCGCAGCAGAGTTGTTAAAGTCCTTATTTATGCATGTGAGCAGAAGTAACTCCTCCATTTTGTTAGGAAGAGAGCGGAGATTCGCGAGATGTATGCTAGGAAGCGGCATTCTGAAACCGCGCAGTCTGTTTGTGATGAGCGCGCCAGCTCGCTTTCCCCGCCTGCGCGTCTTGTAGCGTTTCCATAGAGCCGCTGCGCCGCCGAGGACAACGCTCTGCAAAACACCGGAGAAGTCAAAAACCGGCTGGTGATCAATTGGTGTGCACTGCAGAATGTTCAGCAGCTCATCCCTGGTATAACTGATCACGTTGGATGAACACAAAACAGGAAAAACAAACAAAAAATTGTAACAGCTGTGGAGCTCCGTACCGCGGCTGCCATTCTCGGCGCCTTCCGATGACGTGAAATGCGCCTTCCGATGACGTGAAATGGTATAGGAATGGTATAACAAAATGTCTGCCTTGACTTTTTCAAACTGCGGTAAACTTTAAAACGGTTATTGTCCCTTGCCTAACATGGATCTTTTGACAGTTGGAAACATGTTTGTACCCTTTTTACACTTAAGTGGCACATATGAGTACTAGGGTGCTACTATGAAGCATTCAGGTTACAACGTCACGATTTGTACCCCAAGTGTTTACAAATGGACACACATCATACAGTTTTTTTCTGACAGTGCTGGCTTGAAATGACACAGAATTTACTTTAATCAATTTTTGCTTTTTCAAGATTGGTGCAAACCTGGAACAGCAATACATGGTTTTGATATTTGGGTGAACTGTATCAAAACTTTGGTTGAGATATTTTGGAGTTTTTGGTGCATCAGGACATACATGAGATGTTTTGTAGAAAGTCTGACTGTCTTTTTGTTAACTTTTTCCTCAACCCTATATCAGCAGTCCAAGGCACAGATCTACTACAGTCTAGAGAGAGAGATTGCCGCTGTCAGTGTGAAGGTAAGAGCTCTAGGTTTTCTGCTGCCGCCTGCTTTCCTTTCTGAGCTCCGTCCTGCAGTCTGTCCGCTTGGGTTATCGTGGGATTCAGGATAAAGGAAGAGGAGTGCTGAAACTTTCATGGCTGTCCTGGGTGTTTGTTGTTTCTTTGATTATTATGACTTCCTCTTCTAGTATCAGGCTGGAGTGCTCAGGGTCAGAGGATGAACCTGTGTGTTTTACCGTATTTTTAGCTCTGTTGAGGGTGGAGCAGAACACAGACAGAGGAAACCAGCAATGCATTATGGGACAGGATGAGCTCTTATGTGTTCACCCGACGGAAAACGGACATTCAGATAAAGCTCAGACAGGGACTTTTCTCTTGGGCCACTTCTGTTTGGGGTTCTGTTGGTTTTTACAATCATCTGATTTATTTTGTTCAATCTTTCTTTTGTTTGGTCTTTCATTAGTTTGGTTGTTCATTCTTCATTCTTTTTTTTGTTTGTCTTGTTGTTTTTGTTTATTTAATGTTCTGTAGCAGCATAACCAATACAACATTTCCACTTAAAAGGGGATACATTTTTCACGGCCAATCATTTCACTTTTTTATACAAATATAAAAGGTAACAAAACACCATGTAAACATTAAATAAAGTAAATAATAACAAAAAAATAATGATGTACACAATATTATTAACAAAATTGACAGAAATCAGGTCAAAGTCAGAATAATTAGCCGCCCTGTTATTAGCCCCCCTGTTTATTTTTTCCCCCAATTTCTGTTTAACGGCGAGAAGATTTCTTCAACACATTTCTAAACATAATAGTTTTAAGATTTATTGATTTATTCTATCTTTGCCATGATGGCAATAATAATAAATAATATTTTACTAGATATTTTTCAAGATGCTAGTATTCAGCTTAAAGTGACATTTAAAGGCTTAACTTAGGTTAGTTAGGTTAACAAGGCAGGTTGTTGTATAACGATGGTTTGTTCTGTCGACTTTCGAAAAAATAAAATAGCTTAAAAGGGCTAATAATTTTGACCTTAAAATGTTTTTTAAAAAAACTTTAAAACTGCTTTTATTCTAGCTGAAATAAAAACAAATAAGACTTTCTCCAGAAGAAAAAATATTATCAGACATACTGTGAAAATTTCGTTGAACATCATTTGGGAAATATTAAAATAAAAAATAAAAATAAATAAAAAAAGTCAATTGGGGCTAATAATTTTGACTTCAACTGTACATCTAATAGTCAAACTGTGTATTAAATGATATTTAATCTTTGTTCTTAGTCTGAAGAGGAGATTGTGAGAGAAAGCTTACTTGTTAAAATTTGAAAATGTATACTTGCAGATTAAAACAATGTAGCAATTATTTTATGCAGCTACAAAATCTGCATAAGAGTAACCTTACATATTCAATCCATTTGGTTCAGATATTCCAATTTTTTTTTCTGTAACAAAAATGTGGTATACAATTTCTACCCTCTATTTTTTCATCTTTTCATCATGTTTTTCCCTTTTATTTCTTATTTTGATTGCTGCTTTATTTGTTCTTACTTATTTCTTTCTCCTTTGTTTATATTTATTTTCTTTAGGTTGTTTTGTATTCATTGGTTTGTTTTTTTGATTCTTTCATTTGTACTGCACTTTCCTTTATTTTTGTAATCTGTGCTTTTTGTTTGTTTGCTTTTACTTTTGTTCATTATTTTCTTGTTTTTCGTCTTGGTAATTTGTCTTTAGTTTTTTTTGGCGTCACAGTGGCGCAGTGGGTAGCACAATCGTCTCACAGCAAGAAGATCGCTGGTTCGAGCATTGGCAGGGTCAGTTGGCATTTCTGTGTGGAGTTTGCATGTTCTCTTCGTAGTTGCGTGAGTTTCCTCCGGGTGCTCCGGTTTCCCCCACAAGTCCAAAGACATATATGACATATACAGTATGTCACAAAAGTGAGTACACCCCTCACATTTCTGCAAATATTTATTTATATCTTTTCATAGGACAACACTGCAGAAATGACTCTTTGACACAATGTAAAGTAGTCAGTGTAAAGTTTGTTTAGCAGTGTAAATTTAGTGTCCCCTCAAAATAACTAAAAATACAGCCAATAATAGCTGAACCCCCGGCAACAAAAGTGAGTACACCCCTTTGAAAAAATTTGAAAAGTTAATATTTTGTGTGGCCACCATCATTTTCCAGCACGGCTTTAATTCTGTTGGACATGCAGTTGACCAGAGCTTCACAGGTTGCCACTGGAATCCACCTCCACTCCTCCATCACAACATCACCAAGGTGGTGGACATTTGACACCTTGTGCTCCTCCACCTTCCTTTTCAGGATGCCCAAGAGGTGTTTTAAGGGGTTTAGGTCTGGAAACATGCTTGGCCAGTCCATTAACTTTACCCTGAGCCCCTTAAGCAAGCCAGTGAGGTGTATTTGGGGTCATTATCATGCTGAAACACTGCTTTATGGCCCAGTTTCCGGAAGAAGGGGATTATGCTCTGCTTTAGTATGTCACAGTACTTGTCAGAATTCATGTTTCCCTCATTGAATTGTAGCTCCCCAATGCCAGCAGCACTCATGCAGTCCCACAAGATGACACTCCCACCGCCATGTTTAAAGTTAGACAAGACACACTTGTGTTTGTACTCCTCACCTGGTTGCCACCCCACACGCTTGACACCATCTGAACCAAATAGGTTTATCTTGGTCTCATCAGACCACAGGACATGGTACCAGTAATCCTGGTCCTTAGTTTGAAGGTCTGCAGCAAATTTTTCAGCTTTCTTGTGCATCGTCTTTAGAAGAGGCTTCCTTCGAGGACAACCATGTAGACCAATTTGGTGCAGTGTGCGGCGTACGGTCTGAGCACTGACAGGCTGACCTCTCATCCCTTCAATACCTGCAGCAATGCTGGAAGCACCCATCCGTCTGTTTTTCAAAGACAATATTTGGATGTGACGCTCAGAATGTGCACTCAGCTTCCTTGGCCGACCATTGTGAGGTCTGTTCTGGCTGAACTTGTCCTCTTAAAGCATTAAATGGCCTTGGCCACTGTGCTGCAGCACAGTTTCAGAGTGTTTCTATCTTTTTATAGCCTCGCCTATCTTTATGTAAAGCAAAAATTTGTTTTTTCAGGTCTTCTGAGAGTTGTTTGTCATGAGATGCCATGTTGAACTTTCAGTGGCCAGGTTGAGACAGTGGAAAAGCTTTTATACCAAATTTTACTCACCTTCTATCTGGAAACACCTTAGACAGTGTAAACGAACAAGCCACATGACACAAGGGAAGGAAAATGACTAATTGTGCTCAATTTGTACATTTTCACTAAGGCGTGTACTCACTTTTGTTGCCAGGGGTTCAGCTATTATTGGCTGTATTTTTAGTTATTTTGAGGGGACACTAAATTTACACTGCTAAACAAACTTTACACTGACTACTTTACATTGTGTCAAAGAGTCATTTCTGCAGTGTTGTCCTATGAAAAGATATAAATAAATATTTGCAGAAATGTGAGGGGTGTACTCACTTTTGTGACATACTGTAGGTGAATTGGGTGAGCTAAACTGTCTGTAATGTATGTGTGTGTATGGATGTTTCCCAGTGATGGGTTGCAACTGGAACGATATCCAATGTGTAAAACACTTGCTGGATATGTTGGCGTCTCATTCCACTGTGGCGACCCCAGATTAATAAAGCGACTAAGCCGAAAAGAAAATGAATGAATGAATGGATGGTTTTTTTTTGTTCCTTTCATTTTTTTTCTTTCATTTTTCTTCATTTGTTCTTTTGCTTGTATTTTCATTTGTGTGTTTTCTTGATCTTTTTTCTGCCTTTTTAAAACTTTTTCTTGCACTTTATTTTGAAATAATAAACAATACAGAAAAAGAGGATGTTTTAATCATTAAGTACATGAGAACAATATTCATCAAGTACACAAAAATATAAAAAGTACCTAAGGTAAAATACAATTTAATAAAACTGAAAAAAAGTGTTTTCTTTGCGCTATATTTACATTAGCGTGTGATTATTGCCACGCATTACTTTCACACATCCGTCCTCCCTCTCTCTCTCTCTCTCTCTCTCTCTCTCTCTCTCTCTCTCTCTCTCTTTCTCTCTCTCTCTCTGTTTCTTTTCTCTTTTACCAGTTCTGTTTTCAGGTCTCAGTCTCTTCCTTCCTCTTCCTGTCTTCACTTTAGTTGTCGAATAGGGCAGAGCAAACACCCTTACCACTTCACACACACTCACACACACACACACATACACACCTCGCTCTCTATCTGGGATGAGTGTTGTTGTCGCGACCCCAACTGCAGGCGGATGGGGGTAACAGTGAAATTCCCTGGCTAGAGGAGAGATGAAGAGATGGAGAAGGAGAAAAGGAAGTTCAGTAAAGTCAGTCAGTTGTTGACTCTCTACCTGTTCAAGCGTCAGCACAGTAAGACGTTAGCCAGTGCCACTCAGTCCAGAGAGGACACGAACAGCACCACAAACTCCACTCCATCTAGTGCAACTTTAACTGAACTTACAACGTGGACGGTCAGTGAACGCACACTCTAACACTAAATATATATGCATAGATATGTTTTGTTGTTACAGAGTTTGTATGTTGAGGGGAAATGTTTCTTTTGGTTTGTTGAATTGGGTCACACTGAAGTGAATAAGTGCAGGTATCAACATACAGATTCATTCATTTTAATAGCTTAAATTTTGCCTTGACATGGATCTTTCTTGTGGTGTGCCTCTGTGATCATGCTCATGTTTTGTTTTGGTCATACAAGTGTTAGCACGGAAATGAAAAGTAAATGCTATTCAGTCAAAGTATTTAAGCAGTAATCTGTCTTATTTGTTGAATTAATTGATGAATAAATATAACTTTTATTGGTCATGCTTACATTTACATACAAACGACACTGTGTGTACTAGACTTTACTTAAATCAAGTTATTTTCTAGTGGTGATATCAAAACATGAGCATCCATGCATCAATTCAGACATGCAGTGTAAGTTCTTTACATGTGTGAAATGGGGCAATGGCCAAAAATGCTGAAAATTGATCAGTTTACGTGTTGTTGATAAAGGAAGATGGTTTAATATTTACATGACCACATGTGTCGTCTGCTTCAGTGAAATTGGTTAAAGGGACCAGTTCACCAAAAATGAATATAAAGTGGTTCTAAACTTTTATGAATTTCTTCCTTCTGTTGAAGCCAAATTGAATATACTGAAGAATGTTGGAAAAATGAGCCATTGACATTCATTTTAGGAACATGGATGCTTTTACCCAACATCTTTCAAAATATGGTCACACTTTACAACAAAGTTCATTAGTTAATGTTAGGTAATGCATCTACTAACATGAACAAACAATGAACAATACTTTCACTACAGTATTTGTTCATGTTAGTTAACGTTAGCTAATGAAAATACAGTTGTTTATTGTTAGTTCATGTTAACTCATGGCATATTAACTAATGTTAACAAGCATAGACTTGGATGTTAATAATGCATTAGTAAATGTTCAATTATGATTAATAAATAATGTAACAGTGTTGTTCATGATTAGTTCATGTTAGTAAATACATTAACTAATGAACCTAATTGTGAAGCGTTACCTGAAATATATATATTTTTGTGTGGTCAACAGAAGAAAGAAACTCAAACAGCATGAGTAAATAGACGAGTAGTTTAATTTTTGAATTAACTTTTTCTCTTTAAATCTCCCCTCAAACCAATGAATTCAAATAAACTTTTATAAGAACAGTTTGCTCCAAGGTTGAAAAATCTCATGCCATTTTTAACCTGTGGAAATTTTTCTCTAGAAATAAAACTAAATGTTTTGGCGAGTGCTGTTTATTAAGCAGTTATGTTGACCATTGACTTTCATTATAAGAACACATTAGCATAAAATCAAAACACCAAGACATTTGTCAAAGGATATACTTAGTGTTCCGCGGGACCAAACAAGTCATATAGGGAAGGAAGGACATGACAGTAAACGCAATTATGCATTTAAATGATAGATTATTAGCGTAATGACAATGTTTCCAACTTCCCATTGAGTGATGATGTTGGTGGTGAGTTAGCCAGCTTGTGCTTTGTATACCAGCAGCTGTTTTTCTGATGAATGCTCATCTTCTCCTTTAACCTGATTTCCAGCAGAGACCACATGATTTCAGTATGATCTTCTAGCTAGCCAATTGCTAATATAAATTGCTAAATCCAATTACAGTATCTAACATCTACTAACTCTAATGATCTTATCTAAACGCATAAGCTTCTCATCTGCACCACTGCTGATGAAGTTCGCAAAATAACACTTAACAGGTGGTGGTGTTTAAACCCTTTATTGACCTTATTCTTCAATGCGGAAGTGCGCTCGTTTTTGCGAAATGACTAGGAATAATAAACATCAGAAAACGGTCAAACTACTCACCCCACAAACAAGTGTGTGTGTGACTACTAGGCCTGTCACGATATCTGTTTTTTGTTGTACGATATATTGCACCACAAAATAGCATGATAAGCGATATTATTGTCATTTTAAGACCATTTTAAGCCGCTCATTATATAATGCCAGAGTGACAATATAATATCATCATATCCAAGTACGCTCTTCCAAAGAACGCATCATAATTCATTTTAAAGAATATCTAATTTAATTATAGTCAATTTAACAATTTAATAATTAGGCATTGGAATCAGAATGTGAAAACGCATATGCCAAACAAATAAATAGTAATAAACATTACCCAAAGAAATGCAAGGTGAAAAGTAACAGAGTATGTGATATCTGTTACCAGATCTATTTCAGTTGTCAGGCACCCACATCAAAATAAACTATAGTCATTTATGGTAAATACTATATTGTTTTTAGCTATACTGACACTGACTCCTCCAATAGAGATAGAGAGGTTGTGCATTACGTATGGGCGATAATTATTGCATCACCAAAAATCATTAAGGACATGTCCATGTATTGCGCGATAAGTAGATATATTGATTATTGTGACAGGCCTAGTGACTACACAGACAAAGTAGAATAATATAATAAGAAATCATCAGTTTGCAATATCAAGCAGCAAAACGAGCTGTTTTTAAAATCTAAAAATGAATGGAAGTGAATGAGATCAGAAGTCTCGAGACAAAAAGACTCAAATGGCTGCGCACACTCATACGTGGAGAATAAGGTCAATAGGGCACTCATTAAAAATACTCATTGGAAAAACTCTGGAGTGTTATGGGGTTTGTTGAACTTTTATGACTTTGTATCTTCATTGACATTGATTTCAATGTACATTTTTACATAAACAATGTTCTTCACTCATTAAGTGGTTAATGCAAAATCGCAAAATGCAAAAATTGTTTAAATCAGGTTGTGTAACAATCCCTGAAACCTTCTGATATAACTGTTATATTTTATCTCCTCATTCAGATTGTGTGAAGTTGGTTAAAGTCACTGACAATGCTGTTGATTAAATCTTGAAATGAAGGTTGAATGTTCAGTGACATGGATGATAATACACTCAAGCATGACACATCATGCAGTGTCCTCTTGCATGGGAGACTTTCTCTATTTAAAGTCCAGAATATCTTTTGTTTTTATATGTTTTACATTAGGGTACACCAGTGGTTCTCAATTCCAGTCCTCAGGCCACCCCCCGCCCTCCCGGCCTGCACATTTTGTATTGCCGCTGTCACACTAGAGTTTGAGCATGCGAAATTGTGTCGTATGACACTGCGAAAAGGGGCGGGATTAAACAAGTTGATTAGACACTGAAAAAAGCAAGCGATTGGTCCATATTTAAAATTTCTGTACAGAGAGGTCATGTTTTCATTTTCTATTGGTCTCGCAGGTTAGAGTTTACCAAGCTTGAAATTTGTAATGCAGTGAACTGCGAAACTGGCCGCACGAGCTTGCGTTTATGGTCTGTCGCATTTTATGCATATGAATGGAAGTCTATAGGGCAAAAAGTGCAGTGTGACCGCAGCTTAGTTACACCTGATTCAGACCATCAGCTCATGAACTGATCCTTGTGTGTCAAATAATAGATCCATACAAATTTGCGCAGGAAGGCCAGCCCCAGGACTGCAATTGTGAACCACTGGTGTACACAAACAAATGAATGCACAGTTTTACAAAACTATAGTCTGTTTGATAATGTCCTCAGACATTTGACACTACTCTGGAAAAAAAAGTGATTTGTTAATTTAGTTTTTGATATAACGTTAAAAAATGAGGCGTTGACTTTAAAAACAAACAAACTTTTAAACGTTTTTTTAATATTTTTACTACTTTTAAAAGTTTAAGTAAACTTTTTTACTTTCTCATTAACTTAATTTTTATAGTTATGCACATAGTTCATTTGCTTAACAATTTAAAGGCAGCAGGTTTACTCACTTTAAAGTCAACTAATTGCTTTAAAACAAAGAGTTTACTCAGTTATTTTTTAAAGTAAAGTCAACTAATAATTTCTTTTTACAGTGTAGAAAGTTTCATCTTTAATAGATTGTCCTCGCTCAAAACGTCAAGTGAGCATTAACAATCAAGCTTGTCTTCCTGACCAGTTGGCTCTGTATTCTACAGTATATGTTATGTTCCGGCTACCCTCACAGTAAAGCTCATTTCTGAGGTTGAAATCCATTTCTGTCTGTTGTGTTGTAGGAAGATGGTGAGGAGATCAAGGAGATCAACATCACACATGTGGTTAAGGAGGGATCAGAGAAAGCAGATGCTTCTCAGTTCGAGCTGCTCAAAGTGCTGGGACAGGGCTCTTTTGGAAAGGTAAAAAGAGCACCAAATACATTTTGTATTTGTTTATACCTTGTGTTTGTCAGTTTGAAACACAGTTTGTGTTTAGCCTACTGTATATGATGCTGCAAAAACTGTGACTTCTTTCCAGAAGCAAGCACTGGTTAGTTTAGATTTTTGTAAAACTTGTAAAAGTGAAACCTTTAAGTTCCATTTCAAATGCTGATTTTTGCTTGATGGGACAATTCACCCAAAAATTCTCACAATTTACTCGCCATCAAGTGGTTCCAAACCTTTATGAGTTTCCTCTTTCTGTTGTAGTCGCCAATTACTTCCATCCTTTTTCATCAGAAAAAGGAAACTCAAACAGGTTTGTGACAAGTGAAGGGAGAGTAAGTCATGACAGAATTTTGAGTTTTGGGAATATGATAAAATAATAACGAATAGTGGTAGTTAAGCCTTCTACATTGTCGCTATTTGAAGTAAACACTTTGCTTCTGACAATAATGAAAAAGTCAATGAATGAAAATGCTGAATGATGAGCATAATTATTTCCGAAGGATTACAGAATATGACACTGAAGACTGGAGTAACATTCAGCTTTTCTATCCCAAGACTGAACATTTAACATTGACTAGTTGATTAGTTTTTTTTTTCCCAAATATGTTTATTGATTCCCCCAATCCATCAACTAGGCATACTATAACAATGCAGCCTACAAAACAGCACATATCCACACCCTTCTTATATGTGTATAAACAGGTACATGTGTACATACACGCATTCAAATAACATAACTAAAACAAAAGAAAGAAAGAAAATTAGTAGATAATAATAAATAAATAAATAAATAAAATATTAAATTGAAACGTTGAAAATAGATAATGACAAAATAACAAAAACAATAAAACAATAGTAATAAAAAATAATAAAAACACATGTTTACAAACACACAATTTACATAATATTTATATATGGTTCCCAAAGATAAAGACCTTCTGCTTGCCTTTGATGGTACAAGTTTAGTCTCTCCACTCCAATACAGTTCAATATTTTTTCCCACAATTCTATGGAGCATCCAGCATAATGCAATAGCCCTTCTAGCTTGAAGAAAACCAAGATTCAAAATTGTTGTCTTAACAATTGTAAGCTCCATAGGATACAAACCAACAAAGCAGAGCTTGGCATTTAAAGGGATTTTAATATTAAACATGTCTGACGTACATTCAGTTATCTCTTTCCAAAACGCTTGTATTATAGGGCATTGCCAGAGGCAGTGATATAGTGTACCTTTATCATCTAAACATTTAGAGCACACATCTGGAATATAAGCAGACATATAGTTTGAAGTTTAACATAGTTTATATACCGTACATTCTCATTAACCATTTATATTGAAGCAGTTTAAGCCTGGTATTTATTGTTTGTGTCTGCTTCATCTATATTTTCTTGCAAATCTGTTTTTCAGGCATTTGTTTTATCTAATGTTGATTCAGTACTGTGTGGCCATAAAATTGTAACACATAGAAACATGACCTCTTTCCTAACTTAGTATAGTTATTTTCCTCTAATTTTGATAAAGATGGTATACAGTACAATTAATCTGTGTTTCCTTTGACGTGTAACTCTTCAACTGCAGGTATTTAAGACATGTTTTAATGAACCCTATATTTTTTGCCTTGCTGATTATGTTAAAATTAACATTTGACTTTTGTTGAAGTCAGGTTCTCTTTTGTCATTCAATTTAAATAATACTTCCTGTGGGAAGTTTTTTTTTTTTTTTTTTTTAAACTGATGAATTTAAAAAGAGCTGTTTGCCTAACAGAAAAATACGGAAAAAATAACTAATAGTTTTTTTTTTTTTACATTCTTTTAAACGTTTACCATTATATTATTTTGCCCAACACTGTTTGTTATCTGCAGAATAAAATATTAAAACCTTTATTATTTTAAACCAGTAACATTATAAAGCAGTAAATATACCAACGGACTTGACCTGAGTTGCTTTCAGATTCATTCAGCACAACAGTCTGACTAAACTCTTGATTAAAAACATGTTTTTTTTTTTCATCTGTGTACAGGTGTTTTTGGTACGGAAGGTAACCCCTCCTGACAATAACCAGCTTTATGCCATGAAGGTCCTGAGAAAGGCCACACTCAAAGGTACAGCATCAGTGTAAACACACACACCACAAACCACATGCACTTCCTTTGCTCACATAAACATCGTATACTTTCATTTCTCATTGTTCTCCTCGCCCTGTTTATTTTTCTTAACTAGAGTCACTCCTAGTTTTTGCTATAAACACAATAATCAACCCTAATCATGCAGTTAATTGTTCTCGGTGGCCTTTTTCTTCAATTTCATTGAATCTGTGAGTGTTTCAATATTAGTATACACAATGTTTAAGCTTATTCCTTCACATCTAAATTGATGTCAGTGTGGAGTTTGAATGAGGTTACAGGTAAACTGTAACTCTGCGGGTTCACTGTCTTCCTGTTTTTTTTTCTTCTTTCTTTTTGAGGGGCTTTTTTGTTTTTGATTTGTAGCCCCCAAATGACAAGAAATCCCACCTTGCTTACAAACCTGAGGTATAAGATTGAGTTGTTTGTTCCTCTTCAATCCCTTTTGTTCTTTCTGTCTTCTCGTTCTTTCTCTCTGTTCCTAAAAAGGATCTCTTGACAGATTAGAGTATGTTCTGATGAGAGCTGATAACATCACTTCCTACAAACACATGCTATCTGATAAACTTCTGCTTCGCACTTCTGTGAAGCTCAACTTCACTGAATCTGCTGTTGTGTCGGTCACTTTTACAGTAGAGAGTGTCATCCTGCTCAGGCTCAGCTTATATTGTTCAATTATGTGAGTTTCATACCTGTGTTGCTCAGTATTTCAGTCTGAAATGCTCGGTAAAATGTTTGTTAAAATCTCAGTAAAATGTTTAAATTTAGGGCTATGCTACAGTGTTTGACAAAATACACTGACTATATATATAGTCAGTGTATTTTGTCAGCAACCTGTCTTTGTAGGCATTAGGCCAGTATAGGATTCTGACAGTATGATTACCTTGGATAAAAATATCATAGTTTCACAGTATGATGGTAGTGTTCTTACGGTCCTTTATATTAAGTGACCTTAACTAATATGTACTTACATCGAAAATTAATAATTCATTACAATGTACTTTTTATGTAAATACATGTTTTTACATTGTACTTATACTTGATTGAATACCTGTATGTAATTACATCTGTAATTAATTTCTGTAATTACATTTGTAAATACACTGTTGACCATCCCTTACACCTTAACCCACCCTTAAACCTACCGACACCACCAAACTTGTCCTTAACCCTACCCCTATCCCAACTCAAGAGCACCACAAGTGTTCTCAAATGTATTATGAACACAGTAACACATGAACACATTGTATTTACTGTTTGATGCAAGTACATAGTAGTTAAGGACACTTAATATAAAGTGGGACCGTGTTTACTGCTCTAAAATATATTCTTTTTAAATATTTGGCTAAAAAACAAACCCTTTTTACCCTTTGAACACAATATATTTTATTTTGAGAAACATTTAAAGTATTTTGGAGCAGTAAACATGTCAGACTAAATACTTCAAATGAATCATTGACTTCTGCTGTCTTCATTAGTTTCAAAAACACGCATTTCTTTACAATTTAAAATGACATCTTTGGATATCTTTTCTGCTAGAGATACAGTTGTCCTAAAAATTTTTTTTTAAAAATTGCCTTTTCCAAATCGCTGTATACTTTGAAAACGGTTTTATCGTCCTATGCCTAGGTCTGTGTGAATCCTAATGCTCCAGTAAAAGTGAAGGGGACACTATACTGTCAGTGGGTGTCGTCTTTCGGATGAAACGTTAAACCGAGGTCCTGACTCTCTGTGGTCAATAAAAATCCCATGGCACTTCTCGTAAAGTAGGGGTGTGACCCCAATGTCCTGGCCAAATTCCCTCAAATTCCCACTATCATGGCCTCTCAATCATCCTCATCAACCGAATTGGTTCTGTCACTGTCTCTCCACTCCCTCTATAGCTATTGTGTGGTGAGCGCACTGGCGTCATTGTCCTATGGCTGCCATCACAGCATTCAAGTGGATGCTGCACACTGGTGGTGGTGTGGAGAGCTCAGGGCTCTCTCCCGGGACAGCATGTCAAACAAGCTTTATAATCAATCATCAGCTAAGTGTAAACTCTTGAATTTATATGAGCGCAATAGTATATGCCATTACATGAATGCAGACAGAAACATGAATAAAAAAGTTCACTTTTTGTATTTTATTTAGCAATTTGTTGTTGTTTTACGTGTAATCATTCGTTTTTTGAAAAAAGCTTTATATTTTATAAATACTTATTTTAGATTTTCACATTTTTAATGATATATATGTAAAGTTTTATATTTTTAGATGTATTTAATAGTTATTGTTAGATGATATTTTATATATTTTAGATAGTTAAGATGCAAAAACCTCTAAATGCTATCTGAAATTCCTTTCAAAAACAAGTGTTTTTCTCAACCTCCAATGTTTATGTTCAGTTTTTTCACTTTACAGGCAATGGAAAAGCCTATTCATCAACATAAAAGTGAAATTACTTAACCTACACACAAGAGTCTGAGAAAAATGCTGATTTTAGAAATCAATTTTAGATGGCATTCGAGTGTTTTTGCATCTGAACACGTGTGAATATACACACGTGGTACTATATTGTGATGTAAATATATTGTTATCGGGATGTGAGATGACTTGTATTGTAATATAAGCTTTTTGTCATATAGCACAGCCCTAACAGAATTTGTTAACTTGGAAAACGTATTTCCTCTCAAAATGTGAAATTGTTCCCATCACAGTGAGGGATCGAGTGAGGACCAAAATGGAGAGGGACATCCTAGCAGACGTCAACCATCCGTTTGTGGTTAAACTCCATTATGGTGAGTTGGGGAAATAGAGAATATTACTTTATCATGCCACTTTTCCTGCATGAAAGAGAAGGTAATGTGCTATTTTGAAGTATCCTAATATTGTGTTTGATAGAGTCTATGATATGCAGAAGGAAAGAGACTGTGGATTGAACTGCTCTGTCTTTCTCATGCACTTTTAATTAACGTGGACAACAGGAGCGTAAAAAAGCTACTAATTTTAGGACTTCGGAAGTCACACAATGACTTTTAGCGAAAAACCCACACATTAAATTGTTTTACACTAAAAATCTTGCCATCCACCCTCACACTCCTTGGCGATAATCTGAGATGTAGTGAAATCTGATTGATTAGGGTCATTTTAATGTGTTGATTTACTGTTTCAGTGATTCCCTCACAAATCCAACCACTCCTCTTTGCAGAGACTCTCCTTAACTGTTTAGCTGTAGTGTTTAAAGCCTCACAAGAAAATGAGAGAATAACACCGTTAAGTTTGCATCCTTTTTTGAAGCTTCAGTGATGTGAGGATGAATATATTATGACAATGTTGTCACTTTAAATGGCACAAAAACACTTTGGTTTTGAGTGATTGATCAAAATAATTGAAGTGTAATATAGCTTCAAATTGTTTTGTGAGTATGTTTGTACTTTGAAATGTGCCCTGTTTTTTTTATGAGCAAACATAATGACTTATTAAACTTTTAGTTTTATTCTATTATTATGTTGAGTTTAGTTTAGTTTTTTTATGTCTTTGTTTGATTTTGTGTCTATATTGTCATGTACTGGTCTGTCAGGTCTTCTTGTACACTGCTTCTTATACATTCTGAGGGTTTGGGTAAGGTCTATATGTGATATAGATTTTTTGATTGATTATATATTGAATTCATATCAAGATTTGTCTTGTTTTTATTTTTGTATTTTTTACGATTGTTTTTTGACCACTGTGAAAATCCAAACAATAAGTCACACATAAAAAATGAAAGTAAAGTAATGACAATCAAACATTATTATTATTATTATGATTTACAGAAGATACCCACCTAAATGTAATTCAATTGATAAAAGAGTTTATACGCCAAAATCTTATCAGGCATTATTAAAATTAAATTAAATTGGTAAATTGTTGTATGGGCACCACGCTGGCGTAGTGATTAGCACGTTCGCCTCACAGCAAGAAGGTCGCTGGTTCGAGCCCCGGCTGGGTCAGTTGGCATTTCTGTGTGGAGTTTGCATGTTCTCCCTGTGGTTGCGTGGGTTTCCTCCAGGTGCTCCAGTTTCCCCCACATGTCCAAAGATATGTTGTATAGGTGAATTGGGTAAGCTAAATTGTCCGTAGTGTATGAGTGTGAATGATGGATTGCATCCGCTGCGTAAAACAAATGCTGGATAAGTTGGCGGTTCATTCCGCTGTGGCGACCCCAGATTAATAAAGGGACTAAGCTGACAAGAAAATGAATGAATGAATGAATGAATGAAATTGTTGTATATTAATACTATGTAAAGTAAGTGAGCATATCAGTCATGAAGTACGCTATCATACAGGAAGCTGTGAACTTGTCATTGCTAACAAACAGATAAGATTAACTTCACTTTTACTGCACTGAACGATTCTTCATTTGTGTGTATGTATAAATGTGTTCAGCCTTCCAGACCGAGGGGAAACTCTATCTGATTCTGGACTTCCTCAGAGGAGGGGATCTGTTCACCAGGCTGTCGAAAGAGGTATATACAGTGATTCTTACAACAATGTATCCTGTCCTTTGTCTCTCTTGCATTCACCGAGTCTCTCTTTTGTTCAGGTGATGTTCACAGAGGAAGATGTCAAGTTTTATCTGGCTGAGCTGGCATTGGGTCTAGATCACCTGCACGGTCTTGGCATCATATACAGAGATCTTAAACCTGAGAAGTACTAAATATGCTCACATCTTTAATACAAACACACTGACGAGACTTGACTGTACAAAATGCATCTTATATTCTGCCACTGGATAAAGACTCAATTTAGGCCTGAGAAAACAAAACACTATAATGGTTAATAGTTAGTTAGTTAGTTAGTTAGTCACTTACTTACTTACTGTACTTACTTACTTCACTTACTTACTTACTTCACTTCACTTACTTACAGTACTTCACTTACTTCACTTACTTACTGTACTTACTTCACTTACTTCACTTACTTACTGTACTTACTTACTTACTTACTTACTTACTTCACTTACTTACATTCTTACTTACTTGCTTACTTCACTTACTTACTTCACTTACTTACTTCACTTACTTCACTTGCTTGCTTACTTACTTGCTTCACTTACTTCACTTACTTAGATCACTTACTTACTTCACTTACTTACTTTACTTGCTTACTTGCTTACGTCACTTACTTACTTACTGTACTTACTTCACTTGCTTACTTACTTCACTTACTTACTGTACTTATTTCACTTACTGACTTCACTTACTTCACTTACTACTTGTTTACTTGCTTACTTACTTACTTACTTGCTTGTTTACTTGCTTTAATGCAGAAAGAAGTCCACCCATCCAATTGCCTCTAAAACCATAAAATACATAAACACGTGAAAAATAATGAGTAAATAAATACATTTATGCTTATATACACATACAGTGCCTATAGAAAGTCATCATAGCCTGAGAAAATCTATATCTTTACTCGCATTACACCCTGCTTTCAAAAGACCTTCGGGAGAAATTGTAGAAAGGCACAGGTTAGGAGAGGGATACAGAATCATTTCAAAGGCTGAAAACGTTATATACAGTATAGTGCTTTGATTTCGGGCTGTATGACAAATAAAGTAATTACTTAATTACAAGGGGTATGATGATAGGCTCTGTATATATACCCATAATAGATGATGATAATCACTTCCATGACAATGAACAATATTGTTCTGTTTAGTCTACATCTGCGGTTTTGTCATCTAGTACTGCAAATGCTCAAGCACTTTAAAGCAAGATGGATTTAACGTTTATATCAACTAAATGAAAATCATTCAGAGACTTTTTTCAATGATATCAATCATTTGACATTAATTATATACATTTTTGTTAAGGTTAGGGTCAGTTTTACTGTAGTTAAACTGTTCAATTTAATTCATCTTTATTTCTATAGCTTCTATAATGTAGATTGTGTCAAAGCAGCTTAAAATAGAGGTTCTAGTAAACTGAAACTGTCATTCCAGTTTTCAGAGTTGAAGTTCTGTTTGGTTCAGTTCAGTGTGGTTTTCATTGCTGAAAGTCCAAACACTGAAGAGCAAATCCATAGATGTGTAGCTCCAAACCAAGCAAGCAAAACTATAAAATACTGTAATTAATAGTTGTATTTGTTTTACTTAATTGAATGGCTCTTTACTTTCAAGTATGACTGTGATATTGATTAATGTTTAAATTTAAACAAACATGAATATATTAAACATTAGTGTTTCAGTCTGGTTCTCATGAAAGCAATAGCGTTTTTGTTTTGTGCTAACTCAGTATGTACTTAAAAATAGAATTCTTATATTAGCATTTTTATTTTGTTTACCTTTTAGATTTGAATAATTTTGATTGTTGTCAAAGTAAACATCAGCAAGCATGTGTGTACTGTCAATTAATGGATTCAACGCAAATGGAACAGTTTCAGTTTTATCTTTTACAGTTTTTCAGTTGGTCTGGTGACGTTATATGTAACAACTCAAATTCAATGTTCTGTTTTCTAGCATCCTCCTGGACGAAGAGGGTCATATCAAACTCACAGGTACAATAAAACTTGTTTTAGCTGATAATAATTCAGCCATAGTTTTGTAACCCGTTTAATTGCTGGTGTTTTCTTTCATTCAGATTTTGGATTGTGTAAGGAGGCTATCGATCATGAGAAGAAGGCGTACTCGTTCTGCGGGACGGTGGAGTACATGGCTCCAGAAGTGGTCAACCGGCAAGGACACACTCACAGTGCTGACTGGTGGTCATTTGGGGTACTGATGGTACGTCCAAAATTGTGCAGAATTTATGGCTGGTTTGATGTTGCGTACATTTAATCCGATTTATTTGTCTTTCTTCTTCTCTTTGGAACAGTTTGAGATGCTTACGGGATCACTACCTTTCCAGGGAAAAGACAGAAAAGAAACAATGAATCTCATTCTGAAGTGAGGATCCACTGAGTTTGTTTATAGAGAGGAGGTTTGATGATGTTATGATTGGACTTATTATTCTCTTTTAGTCTGTGAGCATCAGACCTTTCCGTTTCACTGGTTTGCTTGATTTGTTTGCAGGCTGTTGGAGGAAAAGCAATTTCTGTTGATTAACTACAGTGTCAACAGTGTAGCGTTTCCACTCGTACTTTCATTCAGCATTTTATTATATGACTGATCAAAAGTGACTCTAAAATAATAAATACTTGAAGGCAAAACTATTACCCTTCCTGTACAATTTTTAATTTCCCAAGTGATGTTTAACAGAACAATATTTCCTTTTTTTATTATATTTTTAAGTGTTATTTCTTTTAGTTTGTTTGGAATTCAAATGAATTAATAGCCCTCTTAAGAAATATTTTTTGACTGGCTACAGAACAACCCACAGTTGTCCAATGACTTTCCTAATTAACTAGTTAACTTAATTAACCCTGTTCAGCTTTTAAATTGCACTTTAAGATGAATAACTAGTATAATATTTGTATATTCGTCATAGCAAACATGATTTTATTATAGCAAAAAGTATTATTATTATTATTATTATTATTGTTATTATTATTATTATTATTATTATTATTAGAAATGAGTGATTAAATGAGTGTTTTGGACAAATTCCCTTTGTTAAACAGTGCATGGGAAATCTTTGAAATGGAATGGGCTATTAATTTTGTCTTCAAATGTATACTATTCTGTTCAAAATAAATCCAATTTTTATTAACCTTTTGATCAAGCACAAACATTAACCAGCACAATCATTTCAACAGATATTATAACAAGAATTTTTCAGCAATTTGGAATATTATAATGATTTCTGAAGGATCATGGGACACTGAAGGCTAAAATATTGATTCCAAAAAATTGTGCTATACCATTTCATTAAAAGAATATACAGAGTGGGCCATTTATATGGATACACTTTAATAAATAACAAAGACAATTGCCTTCAGATTACCCCAAAGATAAGAGGGTCTAGGGGGTCAGATCGGGAGACCTTGGGGGCCATTTAACAGACCCTCGACGACCAATCCACTTTTCAGGAAACTGTATTCAGGAAACCATTCCTATTTTATTAAGGTGTATCCACATACATGGCCCACCCTGTATATATACAATATAAAATTTTTAATTTGCAGTTGTAACACATATTGTAAAAACCTTGGTGAACGAACACAAGACACATTTCAATTTGAATAATTTTACCAAAACCTGCCCAACACAAACATTTGAGGAAGTAGAAAATAATTGAATGTGTGATCATTGTTTGCTTGATTCTTCAGAGCGAGGTTGGGGATGCCTCAGTTCCTGAGCTCTGAAGCTCAAAGTTTACTGAGGGCTCTGTTCAAGAGGAATCCCACCAACAGACTGGGTAACGTATACAAAATCCCATTTTGAAATACTCTAGTATAAACTATAATTCATTCATTCATTTTCTTTTCGGCTTAGTCCCTTTATTAATCCGGGGTCGCCACAGCGGAATTAACCGCCAACCTATCCAGCATTTGTTTTACGCAGCGGATGCCCTTCCAGCCACAACCCATCCCTGGGAAACACAGCCACACATTGTCATTCACACACATACACTACGGACAATTTAGCTTACCCAATTCACCTGTACCGCATGTCTTTGGACTGTGGGGGAAACCGGAGCACCCGGAGGAAACCCACGCAACCACGGGGAGAACATGCAAACTCCACACAGAAATGGCAACTGGCCCAGCCGGGGCGAATGTATGACAAATGTCAAAGTGCTGTCTTAGCTACTATATACAGTATAATGGCTTTTTTGTACTGTAACTGTAATTTTTTTCCTGTAGTATTGATAACTGCATCTACTGTTAAAATAACAATAAAAAATCTAATCCAAAAATTACTTTCTGAACTTTAATGCTTGGAAATCACCAAAACGTTTGCATCTTGAAGAATATGAAGTAGATTTTGTTTAATGGCTCTACAAAATGTTCCCATGAAGAACTTTTAAAACCAGGGAAACCTTTCTCATTTCAAAAATGTTTTTCAAATTGACTTAGTATAACTGTAAGTGAGCTGAACTACATGTACTTACAGTCAAAAAATAAATGCATGTACTTACTGTGTTCACAATGTATTGCAGAACACTTTTGGTGTTATTGAGGGTAAGGTTAGGGTCAGGTTTGGTAGAATGGGTAGGTTTAAGGATGGGTTATGGTGTAAGGGATGGGACAACACTGTAATTATACTGTAAATTTAATTACAATGTTATTACATGCTTGTATTTAATCAAGCATAAGTAACATGTAAATACGTGGATTTACACAATTAGTACATTGTAACAAATGATTAATTTCAGTGTATTAAAAAATAGTTAAGGCCACTTAATAAAGCAGAACCAAAAAATCTTTAGATTATTTAAATGTATTTCACAACAGGAAATGTATTTTTGCAACATGTTTGCAACCAGTTGCACTCATTTAGGTGTCATTTTTAGTAGGTAATGTATACAGTGTAATCCAGTTATGAAACGTTATCAACGGAGGGTTGCATTGTAATAATCACTGTATATTTGAATCTATTTCTGTTGCTAATACCTGCTTTGTTTAACATTTCCATAATTATGTACCTAAAGACATATATTAAGTGTTAGGTCAGTGTTATTGTCCTGCATGCATAACATGCATGAAGAGACTGAAACATTATAGATTACATAAGAATTAATAATTAATTCAAATAAACAAAAAATGAGTCCGGTGCAACTGAATCGCTGTGAAATGGGTGTTTTTAAGGTTTTGTCAGTTAGTGATGCTCTCTGTCGGCAGGGAGTAGTAATATAGTCACTAAAACGTTTCTTGTGGCTTTAAAGACGAATGAAACGATGAAATGAGCTATGGTGTTTCACACATTAAAGCATTAGTAAGATTCTTTAAGGCATTAGGCATAGCTTAAAAAAGATACGAGTAATTAAATAATTTCTGTTATTTAGAAAAGTGTATCATATCCAGAGTATGCAGACACTAATACATGAGGAAAAAACTAATTTTCCACCACTTTTTTCCAAACCTGTTTCAGTTTTTGTCTTCTGTTGAACACAAAGGAAGGTAAACTGAAGAAGGTTGGGGAAAAACAGCCTTTGTCTTCCATAGTATTTTTTATCCTACTGTTTATGCCATTGAACATTCTTCAGAATATCTTGTTTTGTATTGAACAGAAGACAGAAATTCATAAAGGTTTAGAACGACTTGAGTAAGGGTATTTTCATTTTTGTATGAACTATCCCTTTGAGGGGTGTTTGATTCTAGTCTTACTCATACATGAACTGTTAACAGGATCTGGATCAGACGGTGCTGAGGAAATCAAACGCCATTCGTTCTTCATGACGATTGATTGGAATGTAAGAACAGACTTCAAATTCCTATCATTTATGAAAGCAATTCTTTTACAGCAGCTGAACATAACAGCCTTTAATAATCATTTTCAGAAACTCTTCAGGCGAGAGATAAAACCCCCATTCAAGCCAGCAGTGGCCAGACCAGACGACACCTTTTACTTTGACTCAGAGTTCACGTCTCGAACACCTAAAGGTAAGTTTTGTTATTTGTGGCTGAACTCGGTATGACTTGTAGTTCTTTTTTTTTATTGGGCTTTAGTGAGATTAGTTAGACCGATCCAACAGACATAGTTTGGCCAATCAATGTCACATATTATTGTGGAGTTAAATGGGATAGTTCTTATCCACAGGTTTTCAAAACCCACTGATTAACCCTCTCTGTGAAAAACAGTAGGAGCTTTGGTGGAATGCTTGAAGAAATACTGCTTTTTTATATTATAAATATGGATGGGGACAAGAGGTTGTCAAACTCCTAATAGGAAGCACAATATCATAACCTAGAGGTTTTTGCAAGTCTTCATAATCCATACAATCATATTATTAAGGGAGGAATCAATTTTTTGTCACCTCAATTATGATGTGACCTTTGCTTAAAGTCCCTTACGAAAAAGCAGGCAAAACATACAGCGTAGACACGTTGGATTTGTAGTAAATTTATGAAACACATGATTTTTTGTATATTTGGTTTTATTTAAAAAAAAAAAATGTTTGTTTTGTCAGTTTAAATAAACATTTTATATGTTGCCTTCATTTTAGATTTTCTTTATATTATATAAACTTAAACTTAGCAGATCCATTTAGGAAACTTAATTCATTTAAAATGATTTATCTTAGGGCTATGGGTAGCCTATTTAGCATTATTTCTGAATGAAATACTAAAATGTGACAATCACTAATCAAAGATAAGTGTTTTTTTTCTTCTAAACAAAACAATTTGACACCTTTTCTGTAAAATTTTGTAAATATTGATTGAATATCTGGCAAGATTTTTGTATTTAGTAAGTTTCCTAGATAGCCATGGTCCCTATTCACTTTCATCGTATTTCAGTGTATTCTCTCGAGGTTTTTTTAATTCTTCACTTTCGCCAATTGGTGAAGTTTTTTTCCTCGCCACTGGCTTGCATGGTTCGGGACTTGTAGAGCTGTGCATCAATGGATTTGCTCTTGGGTGTTTGGACTCTCAGTAGTGAATATTACCACACTGAACTGAACTCTAACACTGAAAACTGGATTGACACTGTTTCAATTTACTACAGTATACTGTAACCTTCTATGTGAAGCTGCTTTGACACAATCTACATTGTAAAAGCGCTATAGAAATAAAGGTGGATTGAATTGAATTATTTAAAACTCCTCTAGTCTCTCCTCTTCATCTCCTTTTGTGTTATGTGATTGTCATTTTTGGGTTAACCATCCCTTTAATAGTTCCTGTGGTCTCTTCATAAATAAGCTACTCATAGGACAGATGATGGCGATTTCTGGCAGTAGATTTAATGTGGAGTTTGAGTGTAAGCTTCATGATTTCTCTGTTTTTTCTTCTTCTCAGATTCCCCTGGCGTTCCCCCCAGCGCTGGGGCCCATCAGCTCTTTAGAGGCTTCAGCTTTGTTGCCACAGCGATGCTGGAGGAGGAGGGCAAAGAAGAGCCCTCAAAGCCCCCTCCACACCCTGTGGTGCAGGTCAGTAATAAAGTAACTAATAAAACGAATAAGAATAATTGTGTTGTGCTGTGGTGCTTAAAAAGATTTCCCGTCAGCTTTTAAGATGCTGTTTGATGAGGTTAATCAGTTCAGGTTAAGCTTGAGTTAATCGGTGGCATGCTTTTAATTACCACAGAGAATAATTAAGCATTTAGTCTCATTACAGTGTGTCCAATTTCCTTGTCTCGGTCATTTAAAAGGGTTCTCTTATGCTTTTAACACAAAGCTTCCTGCATACTGTTATTCCCCGTATCTGTAAGCACTGTTTCTGAACAACATCTTAGGATAGCAATATCCTAAGTCTGAAAAAAATAATACTGCCCAAGGAGGCAAAGTCTGGTAAATGTATGTTAGTATGATGTCACTAAAAGATGTCTAAAAAAATCTAATATACTAATACACATCAGTTCCACAGATACGTTTTTACATCTTATCTAAGAGCAGTTTTAGAAGCCCTTTAATGTCAAAATACTGTAAACAGATTAAATACTATAGTTTTTATGCTGCTTATAAATAAAGTAGATCTTATGTTAATATTTTATTTTTTTTATATTTAAAACTGTTGTTGTTGTTGTTGTTGTTGTTGTTGTTGTTGTTGTTGTTGTTG
>CAIGQQ010033238.1:638462-685796 GCA_903798035.1 Danio albolineatus
TGTTGTTGTTGTTGTTGTTGTTGTTGTTGTTGTTGTTGTTGTTGTTGTTGTTGTTGTTGTTTTAAAACAGCTAATAAACAAATCATTTACTTGAGGTTTAGAGTTTGTTTTAAACCCAGATCATTTCTTGAACTTGTTTTGTCATTTGACTAGTGAGTTTGAAATGGTGACCACTAGAGAGCAGTATTTCCACCTATTCAATTTGATTTATGTAGAATTCAGTTTAATGTGGTTTAAAGCAGCGGTTCCCAACAGGGGGGTCTTGGCCCACAAGGGGGCCTCAGCAAGCTCTGTGGTGGGTCCCGTCATATTTTAAACATTTTTAGCAGTGGACAATTAGGGGAACGATCATGTTGCCTTAGTTCGTTTTATTCCCTGGCTGACCAAAATTGGACAAATTTGTAATTCATCCTCCAAAAAAAGATAGTTTCACTGATTCACCTTCAGCAGCTAATAGTAATGACCCAAGCTTACTGGACCCAGGTGAGGAAGCTCCAAACATTTCGGGTCACAGTGCTAGCAATATTGGAAACATGTAATGAACTATGGTTTTATTCCATTTTCTCGAAGCAAAGAGTCCCTGACGCAGCCACAGTGCATTATCTGTGCCAAAATTCTAGCTAGCGAATGCATGAGGCCGTCCAAATTAATAGGATATTTGCAGACGATTCATCCCCAAAACCGTAAGGTGTACCCAATACAAATGGCCTACTGATGTTTTTGCTTTTATGTTTGAAATTAGGCTATTATTTGTGCATAAACATCTAGATATAGTAATAAACATACCGTTTGTTTGAAAACAAACCTTTTTTTGTCATACAGGACCCACTGCAAATATCTATGAGCAATAATATTATAAAATGTGGAGGTGGGCCTTACAATATTTTCTAGGGGGTCTCAGGCAAAAAAGTTGGGAAGCACTGGTTTAAAGGGCATGATAACATGGGTCAATTTTAATGTAGAATGTGATCAGGGGAAATTGTTTGTGTAAAACCTCTGCAAAAAGTAAATGGCTTTGCTCTGTTTTACTGAAATCAGAATTCTCTTTAATATTAATGCTGTGTCTGTTTGGTAAATGATGAAATTATTGCCTTCATTTTAATTATTTGATCAACTTTGTCCCAAAAATAACTAACATTTTTGTTGCAGGGATAGTATTGGTCCCTGCAACAAAGGAAAATTAGGAAATTGGCTTAAAAATCCAGCATAATGTCTTACTTGAAAAGTACATAAATCATCACATCTGTGGGAATTCTAGTAAAACGTGAAAGTCCAACATGGGTTTGTCTTGTTCAGATCTCTCCATAAGAATAGTAAACCCTGAAATAAAAGGTTTCTGTTATAGTTAGGTTTAGGAGAGGTTTAATGGATACAAATCATTGTTAGGACAGTATACAAACAATATAAGTCTATAGTCAGCTGTACAAATTTGTATGTGTGCGTGCGAGCGTGCGTGTGTGTATGTATGACAATGGGTGCACACTGTTCTTATGCTTTATTCTCTGCTGTATACCTGTCTCCAAGCAGCAGCTTCACGGTAAGAACATCTTGTTCAGTGACGGTTACGTGATGAAGGAGGACATCGGCATGGGCTCTTTCTCTGTCTGCAAACGCTGCATACACAAAGTAACCAACTCAGAGTATGCAGTGAAGGTTAGAGGCTCATTCTCTCAACCTCTATTAATACTGTAGTACACTTTATTTTGTAATATATCAGTTATGTAATGGTAATAATACTGAAATCAGTATTTCAGATACATACTTTTATTTAGTGCTACAGAGGAATATAGTGTTAATGTATTTCCTTTGTATCATTTAATTAAATACATTGACTCTTAAATGGCTCTTTTAGCTAAATGTTATAAGATGAAGGATTTGTTCACTAAAAGGATTTTAGATACCTCATACTCAAATGACTAAGACGCTTTTTACTGTATAATGCCAATAGGTGATTGATAAAACAAGCACGGACCCAACTGAAGAGATTGAGATCCTGCTGCGATATGGCCAGCACCCCAACATCATCACTCTCAAAGATGTAAGTCAACAGAATACATTTTATTTTGCAGAAAACAAAAATGTACAGCGTTATTTTAATTTGACATATGCACAATACAGAGCTACAACTCCATATTAAATACAAAAAACATGTTGTGCTGTAGGTGTATGATAATGGGAAGCAGGTCTATCTGGTCACTGAGCTGATGCGAGGAGGTGAGCTGCTGGACAGGATCCTCAAGCAGAAGTTTTTCTCCGAGAGAGAGGCTAGTGCTGTGCTGCACACTATCACAAAGACTGTGGAATACCTGCACTCTCAAGGGGTGAGAAAACATGCATGATCAAATGCACTCACATTTATCTTGGAGATATACGTGCCTCTAGCACAGAATCTGGCAGTATGATTCACAGCTTTGCTTTTCCTCTGCTTTCTGAGGGTGTTCCCCAAGGCTGTACCGTGGGCCCTCTTCTATTCCACTCCTCTCTGTTCCCTGTCCTCTATTTACAACTTTTAAAGTGATTCAATAATTTGTATGTTGATGTTTCTCCCAGAAGAACCACAATAGATAGACTTCTTAGGGCTAATATCATCCTGTAGCTTTTTATAGAGTGCATTATAGCCGTGCTTGAAGAATGAAAAATGGACTCAGTTCAATTCAATTAAACCACTCTTCCTTGAAATCTTACCCCAATATTATAGTAAAAAGAGACTGGGGCATTTGCAATACTGAACTTGTTTTATTGGATTTCCTATAATTATTAAACAGATGGACTTTTAATTTAAACATGTTCCCAAAGAGATAAAACAATGAATATCTTAAATAATAATTTTTAAAAACTGTATGGCTACCTTATGCTGTCCTTTATTTGTGATAACAGGTTAACAGCACTTATTTTTCAAGTAGTAATTTATCCATTAGGGCCATATTAATGCAATAACTTGTGTCCCTAAATTTGTTTGTTGTTGTTTTTACTGTAATTATTGTTTTATTTATTGCGTTTAAAATGGCAGGTAGATTGGTAGTTGTTTGTTAATTCATTGTAGTTCAATGCAAGTTCTTTTATCTTGCAGGTTGTGCACAGGGACCTGAAGCCCAGTAATATTCTGTACGTTGATGAGTCTGGAAATCCTGAATCTCTGCGCATTTGTGATTTCGGCTTTGCCAAGCAGCTTCGTGCCGATAATGGCCTCCTCATGACGCCCTGCTATACCGCCAATTTTGTAGCACCTGAGGTGAGCAATTGTTCTCACAACAGACCAGGGAATGCTGTATAGAGTGATACAACTAAAAGCTTAACCCTTATGTACATTTGGGGATGTTTTCATGATTTTGAGTCTTAATTTGGCCATAGCCTTTTCTGTGTTTCAGCTAGCAGAATGATTTTTGGTGACAAATCTTATTTTGACACATATTTAGAGAAAATGCTTTGAATTTTAAAAAACCTCAAAGATACACTCTGAGCAAATTTACTGTCCTTTTGTTGTTAGGGATGAAAACATCCACCGAATTAAACTGCTGTAACAATGCATCAGATAAATATGTTTTCCCCATTGTTTTTGCATAAATCTGTTAATCAACCTCAGTCCTGATCAAAACTACCAAATTGCTTAGAAAATTACATGATTTTAACTCTTTAATTGGCAAATTCATAAATGATGTCACTGATTTGGTGAAGAAAAGTAATTGTGGACTGAATTTTTTTAATACCTTTTATTAAAGTCTTGGACATGTGAAACAACATTGCCTTTGATGCATTGTTATTGATTGATTTTCATTTTGTCTCCCTAATGTACTGTTGGTGGCTGTTTTTGCCCCATTGACTTCCATATTTTATTGATTACAAAACCATGACGCCATATAATCATGCGTTTTTGATCGTTTTCCCTGTTGGGAAGAGGTCAAATTTGTCACTTTTGACTGTTGATCATCAGTTGGCACCATTACCCCTTTAGATAGGTCTGTGCAAAATAAAGCTTAGTTTCTGGATTTTATATGGAGTATAACAGCAAATAAATTAAAGTGTGTATGCGTGTGTGTGTGAGAGTGACCTTTATGCACTTACCTTGATGTGTCTGAGAAAATCAAAATATGTATCTCAGCACTCAGAACTACATGGAGTAAATAAAAACAAAGACTGTGTATTTATGCACCATTAAATGTGCTGATAATGGAAGTCAATAGGGCAAAAACAGCCAGGAACAGTAAATTAGGGAGAAAATAATGAAAATCTAACAATGCATTAAAGGCAATGTGGTTACTAATCGTTCACGTGTCCAAGACAGTGATAAAAGGTTAAAAAAAATCCAGTCCACAAATACCTTTTATATTGAAATACATCATTTTGTTGGGGGTTTCACCAAATCTGTGACATCATTTGTGTATTTGGCAATTAAAGAGTTAAAATCCTGTATTTTTTCTAAGCAATTTAGTAGTTTTGACTGAGATTGATTAACAGACTTATGCAAAAACAATGAAAAAAAAAATTAATCTGATGTGTTTAACAGGTTCAATTCAGTGGATGTTTTCATCCCTAACATAAGAAAAGTGTAGTCAATTTGAACAGTGCGCAAGGGTTAATATTTTACAACCATGCTGGCTTCTGTAATAGAATTTGTTACTAGCAAAATGACTTATGATTTTTTTTCCTGTAACAACTGTTGTTCTGTTGCAGGTACTGAAGAGACAGGGCTATGATGAAGGCTGTGACATTTGGAGTCTCGGCGTATTACTATACACTATGCTTGCAGGGTAAGAAGATGCACAATTACTGTGATTATTTTAAATCTCTATGCAACACACCCACAATCACTTCCCCTTTGGTTGTTAATTGTCCAGGTTTACACCGTTTGCCAATGGACCAGAAGACACTCCAGAAGATATCCTGAGCCGGATAGGCAGCGGCCGCTTTACTCTGACGGGTGGCAACTGGGACGCGGTGTCTGACGCTGCCAAAGTAGGCCAATCCCCATCCATCCAAAGCGCTTTGACAGGGGGGTATTTTCTCACACGCATGCTTTTCTGTGCAGGATTTGGTATCAAAGATGCTCCATGTGGACCCTCACCAGCGGCTCACAGCCAGGCAGGTATTGAAACATCCATGGATCGTACAGAGAGACAAACTTCCCAACAGCCAGCTACAACATCAGGATGCCAAGCTTGTCAAGGTAGCACCGCCATGAGGATTTTGCACTATTTATAAGCAGCAGCATGCATGCCCGGTTCCAGAAATGAATCACTGAGGGTGCTTCTAAAGTTAGCAAGAGTGCTCTAGAGAAGTGTGATTATGTAAGGGCCGACCTTGGAAAGGTTTATGTTAAAAGACTATATTTAAGGACTACAGTTCAGTCCTAAAATGCTAATTAATTGTCATTTTTTTTTATAAATCATTTGAGTCATACATTTACATATATTTAGCCATTTATAAAGTCACTTTTATTTATAAATGAAGCAACTGTTTTGAACAAATCGTTTGAATGAATGATTCAGTGACTCTCTCATTAAAGGGATAGTTCACTCAAATATGAACATTTCCTCAACGTTTATTTACACTCAAGTAGTTCCTTAATGAGTTTCTTTTGATCACAAAAGAACATATTTTGAAGAAAGTTGTAAACCTGTAACCATTGACGACCATAGAAGGAAGAACAAATACTGTTGAAGTTGTCAGTGGTTACGTGTTTCCAGATTTCTTCATAAAATTGAAACTCGACACCGCCAATAGCCTAGTAGTTAGTGCATCGACACAGAGCACCCAGGTGCTCGCGGCGACCCCAGTTCGATCCCCGGCTCGAGGTCCTTTGCCGATCCTTCCCCTATCTCTGCTCCCCACACTTTGCTGTCTGTTAATCTCCACTGTCCTATGAGTAAAGGTGAAAACCCCTAAAAATAATTATAAAAAAAGTAAAGGATGAGTAAGTTATGATATATATTTTTATTTACTTATTTATATATTTGTTTGTTTGTTTGATTGGTTGGTTATTTGCTATATTTTTAAAAAAACTGCAAAAATATCAAGATTTAATTTCACAAACCCTGGTTAGAATCTTTTTGTTTACACTGTACACTGAATATATTATTTTCATTGTATCAACACTTTGAGATGATTCACAATCACATAAAATTCTATTAACAAACTAATTTTGTATAAATGGTTTAAATCAGGGCTATTTAATTGGTGGCCCGCGGGCCAAACCCGGCCCCCAAGACAATTTGTTCTGGCCCTCCAATTAGAGTGACCAAGACATCAGAAATAAATTTAGTTCAGTCGAAAAACAGCCGCTATAGTTATGAAGTGACATGTCTGTTCAGTACAGCACGAGCTGCAGTTGAAGGCTGCGCAGAGCGTGAGTCACCTGACAATAAGCGAGTGCAGCGGGCAGCCGAAAACATTTGGATATGTTTGTAGAAAAGGCGTTTTATACAATGCACTGATATTGTTGTTAGGGATGCAACGATTAGCCGATTTCACTGCTCTTTAATTCGTCACGGTTAATTAATCGTAAAGGCTTCTCAACTGCAGCAGTTTCGTTCTGTACAACAGAAACGCGCAATTAAAAAGGTTATGCCACCTGTGCGCTAGTTTAAAGTTCCGCTTTTACGCCGAGGCCAATATGCACGCACACTGGATTAACTACATCAGCGGGCCGTTCCAATATCACGCGCAAGTTTGTTATTTCTAATGTAGAATATGCTAATGCGAACGCGCAAGCGGAGCAACATGCTTGCGGCTTTCCAGGCCGCCGCAGTAGAAAACATCGTGGTGAGGTTGTGCGTGCCTTTCAGTGCAATGTAAACAAAAGAGATGTTAGACGAATCATTATTAAAATAATTATGTATGTACACTCTCAGAAATAAAGGTACAGGAGCTGTCACTGGGGCAACTCAAAGGTGCATATTAGTGCCCAAAAGTGCCTAAAAAGTACCTTTGAGGTACCATTATAGACCCTTCATATACAAATATGTTCCTTTTGAAAAGGTACTGCACTAGTGACAGCTCCTGTACCTTTATTTCTGATAGTGTATGAACGCAGATGGTAACAACAGTTCTAAATACTAAATACTTATCTAAATACTTAGGCCTATATAAAGCTTAAATTTACATAAGACGTGATAACCGTGAAATGCAACATATGCAGTTTGCAAGTCATATCTCTCCGGCCCTTCGTTTGGGATGATTTTCATTTACTGGCCCCCGTGACAAACTAATTGAATAGCCCTGGTTTAAATGCTTTTGATTGACCGCTGTGCTCAAAAGAAACAGATTTGTTTGTGACTTTGTTCAGCAGTGCAAAAAAACTCTTCATAAATAAACAATGGAGTATTTACTCCTCTCTCTTTTTAGCATTTATATTAACTGTTTCTTAACTGGTCAGTTATTTGACGAACTCTCTCTGCACAGGGTGCGATGGCCGCCACATACTCAGCACTGAAGAGTTCCCAACCACCTCCTGAGCTGAAGCCCATCGAGTCCTCATTCTTAGCTCAGAGACGGGTGAAAAAGCTCCCTTCCACCTCTCTGTAGAGAAGAGAAGTATTCCTGACTGAATGCAGTTGTGGAACGGATGGATGGATGAAAGAACCACACTGAAGCTCTACAGACTAAAGACGGTCACTTGAACCTGCCCATGACATCAGCACAGGAGGGAAGCGGTCAGGCACACTAGGCAAGGGAGCTGATTGGCTGATGAAGTTTGAGGGGCGTGGTCAGTGAAGGTTCCAGACTCCCTTAGGAGTAAATGTGTGTGTTTGTATTTGTTTCGTTATTTTTTTGTGCGTCAGATTTCAGACGAAGCAGGTAAAGGATTCTCTTAAAAAAAAAAAATAATGATATTGCCAGTGCGTTTATGTCTTGGTACTGTAATTCCTAAATATCAACACTGAGGTTTTTTTTTTTTCTTCCTCAGTTTTTTGTTTAATATGCTTATGTTTTTTTTTTTATCTCTGTAGTTTGTTTAAACTGGATTGTCATGTTGTCTTTTTTGAAAGCTTTTCAACTTCTTTTTTTGTCAGTAGTTCACTCTTTTAGCCCATCTTTTCCTGAAAGCTCAGGAGAAATAAAGATGTTCCAGTATAATATTTCACCCAGATGAATGAGTAAAGTTAAAAATATCTTCCTTGAGGATCCAGTGAGCATGTTCACACGACTATCATAGTGGAAGTGCTCTCTGCATGGATTTGTACAATGCTGTCTTGTTTTCCCCAACTCGGCACTTTTGCTCAGTGAACCAATCGGCACTGGTGAAGACTGTTCAGAAAATGTCTCCTTTTGTGTTTATTAAAGCAAACAAGAAAAGAAAAGTCTGAACGTGAGATGACATCTGAAGCTTGTGGCATGGAAAAAAAAAAATGTTGCTCTTGTTTAGACCAGTGCTTTTTCTGGATATTGACTGCTGTCTCCTGTGTGTTTTGATTTTGTTGTTGTTGTTTTGCTTAAAGAGAAGTTATTTTATAAAGGCACACAGAGCACAAGATGTATAAATATGACCGCTGAGAAACAAAAAAAAAAAGATGTAATGATTGTGTATATTTTTTACCTTGTCTGTCCTATTCTTTGTTCTCTCTCTGTTCAGAAGCCCAGCGTGCTGGAAATATCCTCTATATTGTGCTCAGGCTGTTCTTAGCGATGCCTTGCAAATTCATGAAGCCTTGTCTTGCTCAAGTATTGCACCCAGTCAAACACGTCTTCAATGTTTTAAGATGTGCTTGCTGTATTGTTTTGCGTTTCCCTTACTAGAATTTTTGAATTATGTAAACATTTGTTTGCTCCAGTGTAACTAAAGATTTAAGATCAGATTGTTTAAACTAACGAATCCAAAATGAAAATTGCAATCATTTAGTCACTCTCGTGTCTTTCCAAACTTCTGACCTTTATGTTCAATTTTTGAAGATATTAAGAGACATGTTCAAGGTGTACTTTTGAATTCAAATGAAAGGGACCAGGAATATTTTTTTATTCCATATAAAGTGAAAGCATAATGCTAAAAATGTAAAGTGTTGTATGTTCGGAATGATGCGAGGATGATTAATTGTTGACAAGAATGTAATGCAATGCAGTCATGATGTCAAAACCTGGAAGACTAATTTGCAGTTCCTTGAGATTTTCCTCACGGTTTTCTATTTTTTTTTTTTTTTTTTTCAGTTTGTGAGTAAAATTAGGTGCACAGTAAGTATAACTTGATTCTTGGACACACCACACTGTTATGTGGAACTTGGAACAATTATTTCTTTAAAAAAAATAAAACCTCTTTTAAAAATCACACGTGTTTAAAAAAAAACGAAAATTATTCATGTACTAAAAAAAACATTGGAAATTTTTGAGTAAACAATCATCTATATTTTAAATTGGTCTTTCATGTTTTGTTGTTACAGCTGCAACATTATTTACTTTGGGAATTTTCCTTTAAATTAAGTCGCTTTAAAAACAATAACTGGAACAGAAATTAAACTTGTTCACAAAGTGTTAAAAGAAAAATAGAGTTAGTGTTTGTAGTTGTGCATTCTGTTTTTTTCCAAACTTTAATTGCTCTTTGTGTGGTATTCGAGTTTAATCTTTCAAAAAAAAAAGTTAATTGTGATTTCTTTGTCTTTCCTTTAAAAAAAAAAAGAAAAGAAAATCTTTATTTGCTGGCAGTCACAGCATTCGGTTGTATTACTGTGTATGTGTTTGTTTCTCCTGTGTGATGTTGGGAGGGGTGGGCTGGGTGGTGTTTTCTGGTAAATGGGTGTAAATTAACACCCTGCGCTTTTACAGTTAAGGGGCTGAATTAAAAGAATCTGCATCCTGATGCCTTTCTATTAAAATAAAAAAGTAAAAACTGTGTGTTTTTATGTCTTGGTTTGCCAGAAGGTCAAACAGAGCATAAATAAAGACCTATAACTAAAGTACAGTAGCTGTATAATTTTACAAAACGTGATAAAGTAATAAAAAATAAGAACATCTGTACAGATTTAAAAAGGCATTATGTTTTTGGCTGAAGAGGATCAAAATCAAATACTGAAGTTGAAAACAAAAACCTCACTTGTGTTCTGTTAATCCAGGACCCGTTTTGTGGTCATTCATGCATGTAATACAGTATGTTGTCAAAAATCGTCTATATTAAATAATATAATATAAAAAATATTGAGTCTGCTATCGGAAAACAAAAAACAAAATGCATGTCTTGACATCCTCATAGCCTATTAGTCACATGCAACTTGGCTAAATCTAAGACAGTGATGAGAGAAACCAAGCTTTTCTAATCTTCGAGTCATTCGAATCTTTAATCCATTGAATCAAATGCTTCGCAAAATAGGCATCGCACGCGACGAGACAAGGTACCAGCTAGAAACAATTTGGCTGTCTGCACCCTTTTGTCATTGGTCACGAGGCGTTTTTCCTTCCAAGCGTTCAATGGGAAAAGGGGCTGTCGCGTCGTCCATATGGTTTTTTTTAACAGTCATTTGTCTGCACCAAGAAACATTTAAATACCAGCCACTGCACTACCAATGAAATGGTAAGGGTTTTAATCTAATCAATACATATACCTATTTAATCATTAGCTACCTTGCTACATCTAGTTTCCTTTCAAGATCTGAGGTAAAATCTGTTGGTTTCACAGTGAAAGTGGTTTTAAACTCACATTAGTAGCGTTTAACACTGACTATTCGCACATAATCTGTACCTGAGGTGATATTTGTCATAGTCGTTTATGGTGGTTTTGCCGCGAAAATAGTTTGTCGTGTTAAATAGAAACCGTTTCTAAAGTAGAAATCTGGTGATTAGGACAAAAACTAGTTTTAACATGAAAAACACTGTGAATGTAACAAAAATTTGCATGCATAAAGCTTTTACAATTTTATTAAAAGCCTATCACATTTAATTGGTAATCGTCTTATATCATTAAATAAGATCTGCAAATGTCTAGGATTGTTTTATTTGTTCAATAGAGAACATGGCTAACTATGATTTCTGATGTCTAAAACAGATACCATGTCCGTTTAAAACAAGGCACTTGTAGTGCATCTTTGTAAATCCACAAGTAGACATCACTAAATATTTGACACAAACAAACTGTTATTGTAAGAATAATCGACAGTTTGTTTTACAAAGTCAATTGAAGATTGTGGAATTTCTAATTGGATTTCGGGCATGGAGGTTTGTTTGTTTTTTTGTTTTTACCCCGTCTCATTTAACTGAATGGACTAGCTGGTCTTTCAGTCTGAGTAGGTGCTTACCCTGGTCCTTTTATTTTTCAATGATTCTTAATTGGGACTCTTGAATTTGTCAGTCACGGGGCATATTATATTTTAATCTGATCATTGGATTAATACACTAAAAGTCAACATGAAAGCTTACAACAAAATTTAGGCCATGATGTGCTGGATTATTCGAGACTAAATCCATAATGAATGAATAAAAGACAAAGCTTTTAAGGTATCCTATCTCTATCAGTTCACCTACATGTCTGTGCTTAATCCAGTCCTGCCTCTCTCTCATTCTTCTCTCCTCTCAATCTGTTCTCCCATTCCTTCTTTATAATCTCCCTGGTCAAATATGTGGACAAGTATGCCGACATTATGTATGTTCAAAAGAAAGCCAGTTTTAATGTTATTAAAAATAGTCACATCATTGTAGGGGGGCGCCACGGTGGCCTAGTGGGTAGCACGTTCGCCTCACAGCAAGAAGGTCGCTGGTTCGAGGCTCGGCTGGGTCAGTTGGCATTTCTGTGTGGAGTTTGCATGTTCTCCCCATGGTTGCGTGGGTTTCCTCCGGGTGCTCCGGTTTCCCCCACAAGTCCAAAGACATGCGGTACAGGTGAATTGGGTAGGCTAAATTGTCCGTAGTGTATGAGTGTGTGTGGATGTTTCCCAGTGATGGGTTGCAGCTGGAAGGGCATCGGCTGCGTAAAAAATATGCTGGATAAGTTGGCGGATCATTCCGGTGTGGCGACCCCGGATTAATAAAGGGACTAAGCCGAAAAGAAAATGAATGAATGAATGAATGAACATCATTGTAGGTCTCATTCATAGGACTACTTGACATCATATGTGAGGTTAATGTATGTGTATATTGTGTATCAATGATTCTAAAGTTACCCATGAGCTTTAATTTTTATATGGTGGACATTTGATGCTTATTTAAACTGTGTTTAGTATTTTTAGTTGTACTTGGTATTTAGCCCCAAACTTTAGTTTGCGAAAATTGCAAATGTCATATAAATTTACAAGAGTTAAACTAAAAGATTTCATTTAATCGACGGTTTCTACTCTACGATATCAATAAGGGTCATCTTTGCCACAGTCATGTTTTGCCTCTGTCTGTTTGTAATCACTGAAGTAACATCTGTAGCACTTCTCAACATTACTAATGGAATGCTTGGGGAAAAAAAACATTATTAATCCAACACTTAGAGCCCCCACCCATCCCTCATAACTGCTATAATCTCAGATGGATTAGGCTTTAAAAAAGTTATTTAAAGCATGACTGAGTGATTCTCACTCTGTACTGCCCCAGCTTTATTTTTTACTGGCCAAACTACAAAAATGGGGCTCAACGGGTCACCACTGCTGTTCATCTGCTTCTACTGTACATGCTCTACTAATAACTTTTATATCTTTCAACAATTTTCTTTTGTTTGCAACTCTAAAAAATATTCAAAGTGGACAATGTCTTTCATTGAGCCTTATACTACAGAGCTGTTGAATGCTTGATTCTGATTTGTCTGTGAACATTCTAAGGTGTGCAGTTATCATCAGATTAACACAGATCTATGCAGCTCGTACTGCATTACAGTTTCAGACGCTGAACGATTTCAGTTACTTCAATCAACATTCAAAACAAAACTAAAGGCTTTGGACCATCTAGTAGGATCTGTGAGTAAACTAACAATAAAAGCTGCTAAAGTTCTTCTTGCTGTGTCTGAATTACAAAACAAACAAAAACAATTGTTTAAAAATAATAATAATTAAAAATAAAATGTATTCCAGTTCTCTTTTTTCTTAGTAATTTATCTTTTGCTGTTTTACCTCCAGCAAACATTTAGAAAATTGCATAGAATTGTAAGTATCCCTTACAAAACCTTCATATTGCATAATACATATTTCATGTTTATGGGATGTCACAGCATATATAAAGTTCATTTTCTAAAAAACTAGACTTACAGTATATGTAGACTTGTATAAAGTTTTGAAGTAAGAGAAACATTCTCTCACAAAATGTGAAAGGTTGTGATATATTCCCCTTATAATGGAGACTATAGATACAACCACTGATAGATCACTGCATAAAACCCATTTATATGAGTGTCAAGATCTGTTGCTTGGCAACAGCAGACTATGAAATGTTGTATTTGTGAACAATCTTACATCTCTAGCTATTTATGAGCTCAGCGGGGGAGGAAGAGCGAGAGAGATGCACAAAGATAGAATAACTTCAAAGAGAGGGAATGTGTATGAGTGTGAGTCAGGCAATAAATTCTGCTTGCCTACAAACCATTTGATACAGGCTGTGTTGCTATGGGCAACACAGTGGGAGGGAACGGGGGTATGATTAAGCAGCGATATTGAAAAAAGCACTTTTTGGCTTTTTTTTCATTGCGTAAGCTGATGTAGATATCAGGGGGATGGCAGAGAGAGAAAGAGAGAGGATGCTGAGTGGGCAGGAACACAGAGGGCAGGCATCCAATCAGCTGCGGCACAGTCAGCGTCTGTTTGTCCAATAGAGTGTGACGAGGCTCCTCTAGTGTGAGCTCACAGCGCTGCTGCTGCCTGGCATCTTATTAATGAATGGAGCGTCTCACAGGCAGCAAAACGTTGCTTGAGCTCTCTCTCCCTCGACGGAGACGGCAACACAAACAGAATAGTACAAGCGATTCACACCTTGACAGAAAGCAGAAGCAACCCTGCGGAAAAATGAAGAAGCAGCAGAAAGAGGACGAGAACTCGGACAGCGATGCAGAGCAGGAGTCTTCTCTTCCATCAACCATGGATGTCCGTTCCTCTTCCTGCTCATCCAACCTGCTTCTGCCCTCATCCTCCCAGCGGAGATCCATCTCCATGGGGGACTTTCGGAGAGTCACTGCTGGACAGACTGGCTCTGAACCCCCCTCTTCAGCTGCAACGGCACCATCGTCCAAGCTGGTGACCCCTAGTTCCAGTATGGAGTTCGAAGCAGCTCGTCGACGCCTCCTGGAGGTGGAGGAGCGTCTGCGTGTTATCAGGGAGATGGAAAGGCGACTGGAGGAGCTGAGGGAGGTGTTTGTGCGCTCAGAGCAGGAGGTGGTTGAACACGGGGAGCTGGTGGCCCGCATCACTGCTGCTGCTCAGCAGGGCGAACTATACGTGGCGGAAAACGGTCAGCGACTCAAAAAAGGATTGCGTTTCAAACGGCACAGGCCCACCATTGTCTTCTCCTCCATGCTGGGACTCAGAACGTGCCTTCCTTGGCCTGTGAAGATGAAATAGCAAAACAACTGGCTGGTCCTTCACTGCTGTCACACGTCACGAGAGCATCGCCCACTTCAGGTCTAAGGATATTCAAGTCTCGCTGTTAGTCAGGAAATGCTGTGCTTCGTTTGTATATATCTTTACCTGGGATCTGAGATGGTGCTTCATTGGAGCCCATTGAAATGGCGCAGGCCTCATTTTTGCTGCTTGAACCACCCAAGACATTGGGGATTTGCTGTAATGTGTGTGAACTTTAGAGCTCTGTGCATGTGTCACACTTGATAGGGTTGCGTAGTGTGCGTGCGAATGTGAGAATGTCAGAAAGGAAACAGAACAGTGCTGTTCCTCCAGAAGAGGTCACCTAAGTTTCCTTTGATTGGTCCAAAAATGAAAAGCATTCTTCTTCTTGTAGTAAAGGTGTGCAGAATCTGAGCGTTCAGGCTAAAGCGCTCTTTACACCAAGAATGATAACTATCATAAAACTGTATTTGTTGCAATACATCCGGCAGGTGCTTTTATAGTTATTTAAATTTTATTTAAAATAATTTCTGGAAAAATACCCAACGATCTTGGTGTTGTGGATAACATGTCATACTTTTCTAGCTAGAGGAATGCTTGATGAAAAATGATCAAGTTTAAATATTATTTTAGTTATCATCTTTGGTGTGAGCCAGCACCAAAGTATAGATGAATTGTATGTGACTGCGATTGTCTGATTTGTGCACATATACTTGAGATGAAGGCTTGTATGCCACTCGTGTACCCACATGTGCTTTGATTCTCTAACGTACATTTGGGATCCCTGTCTGCGTGTGTGGATGGAGACGAGAACTGGCCATTTCTCTCTCTTCTCCATCAACATTCCATCTGTGGCCTCACTCTCATTCCCCTGTCGCCTAGCAACCCGGACTTTCAATTCCTTCAGAATGTATCTGACATCAACAGATCATCCAAAAGTACAGCTCATGAATGACAACTAGAGGACATTTTAAGATCTGACTCGCTGCAGACCACTAGATAGTTTGAGAATGTACAGTAGAACGCCTTCAAATATGTAGTTGAAATACGTAAGCATAGATGATGGCTGTGCTCGAAGGAGTTTCAGCCTGGCATCATAATGTCATGTGTAATGATCTAGAACAAATCCTTGAGAACTTGCGAGAGATAACCAAACAAATATTTAATGACTACAAATGCTGAAAAGTAATACGTTATGAATGTACAGTGATGAATTATTTACCACTCCGTGGGTTGTCATTTTGCAGCCTTTCCATTAGGCCACACGCATAGAATCGTGGAATTAATATTAAATGGAGCAGAAGATTTAAAAACCGTCAAAGATGAAGGCAGATTGGCTGTATGCTTTGCTAACATCAATTTGATTCCTTCCTACCTCCGTACATGCTACCTGCAAACGCTGCTCTTTTTCAGGGAAAAGACACAGCCAATGCTAAAAGGCTAAAACCGGTATCAAATGCAGGTTGCTGTATTGTTATTGGTCGGTGGTTTGGTGCAAACTTCCAGTCTCTTCTGCGTTTCTCTCTCTCTCTCTCACTCTCTGAGCAAATGGCTCTTGCTTAGCCGTGTTTGAGTGAAGTGCGTTTGGGGACTTCATCAAAACACAGGAGACTGCTATTCTTGGCTTGAACCAGTTAAGGCTGGAAGATTCGTGGCTATGTGGAGAGAGAAAGATGGTGTGATGCAGGCTAACCTTGTTGGTCTTGTGAGCCGAATAACCTTTTCTTCGGCAGTTAAATTTATGCTGTACTGCAGGGTAGGCCAGCAGGATCGTACATCACCACTGAGAATGTAGCCTGCACCTGGCATCCTGCCTTATTGTGTAAGCAGATAGTTGCTGCATCCTATCAGGAAAAAGAACACGTTGAATTACTGCAAATTAATATATTATGTAACATATTTTAAAGTAATATTTATAATAATAATTTCATTGTTATTCAAATTAATTATTACTCAATTGAATAAGTGGATTTTAAGTTAAATATTGTCAATATATTTTACATTACCTGTTCGCTCTGATGTTAGATTCTGTTCCAGCAACTTTTCTTTAGATTTCATGCATACATTCACCCGTGGAGCATTATTTATACCATTGAAATGCTGTGAATAATTCTATACACACACACAGAATGTCTCTTAAACAGCTATTTCACCCCAAAAATGAAAATTCAGTCATCATTTACTCATCCTCGTGGCATTTCTATTAGAAATGTTTTTCTTTAATATAATTGTTTATGAGCAAATGCAGGGATATCTGTCTGTTCATTATAAATTCAGATACTTCAAAATGTTCTTAAAAACATTACAAAAATTAATATATGCCATTTAATATATGTTTAAGCTGCTTAGGTTCCTTTTTAAATTAAATAATGTTTTAGTATTTTAAGTGAATATACTTTAAATGGAAGGATAGAAATCACTCGGTCTTTATTTGCGTATGGTTTCTGAAATTACTTGAGGGTAAGTAAATGCTGACAGAATCTTCTTTTTTATGGTGAATTTACCCTTTACTCACTTTTCGATACAGTCCTGTTGTCTATATGCAATGAAGATCGATTATTACAGAACAATTTTGAGGTCACTATTTGTTCTTATTGTGTGTTATCCTAGATGAAGTGAAAGAGTAGATTTTTGAGCATACCTCATGAGTTCCATATATTGATTGCATATATGTATCCTACTAGGGAAAAACAAAACAAAACAAAACAAAAGAAACCATTACAGAACACGTTTTACACAACAAATTCCATTACAAACCATTAAAATGAGTACATTTAATTGGTTTCTACTATGTTTTGAGACATATTCCTTTAGGACTTACTGGTTTTTGATATTTTACAATGCCACCGATAGAAGGCTAAAATTACGAGTAGAGCTCCAAATTAAGTGTCGAAGTGATTGGCCATTGGGTTTCATTGCATTATCCGGTCTTTTATGGATGATCAGTCTTGAATTAGAGTTAGTGGCTGTCAAGACACCAAATTCTTTTTGCTGTGGATGAAAGGCTCATCCCTTTGGCATTCGTTTGGATGATCTGCTTTTTGAGGGTTTCAGAATATCTTGCTTTAGAATGACTCGCTGTCTTCAAATTCATTGAAAATATGAAAACTAGGTTTCCAGTTAAATAGGGTTTGCTGTGTTTTAAATCAACACCAGTAACTGAGAGAAATCTAAAAGTGTTCATTTTGATAAGTCTTCTTTCTCGATCGTTTAATTTATGTTTATATACTATGCTTCGTAATTTAAGCAACTCGTGAAAAATGCTGGATCGTTGAAAAATGGGAACAAGGAGTGACCTTGGAATTGAGAACATTGTAGGTTTTTCTCTACTTCCGATCTCTGCATATGTAGACAGCACTGTATGGTGCTTTTTGTATCTGCAGTGTGTGTGTGATGTCGTTAGATTTTTGTGGTTTAATGATGCAGATTGCCTGCTGACCACAGACTTTATTCACTTTGATTGACTGGCATAAAGGAAACAACAGAGGTGACGGAAACACAGTTCAAGGGCTACTTTACTTTAATGAAAGAACATCTGGGTGTCCTTATTAATGCTTGCGTGAGCTCCCTCATTTTAGGAGGGATTTGATTTCGGCAGCTGTAGATTACATTAGATTTAGGACACGCGACTGGCTGCTGTAGAGTGTGAAAGATGATGAACGCCTGCAATTATCTTTTTCATCATTATATCAACTGCGATCAAAACTATGTTGTTTTGATGAAAGCCCTTGGTGTGAGGATGTGTTATCAGTGAACATTGTCTGAATGAAGGGATGAACCCTTCAACAAACACTTATCATGGTAACTTTAGGTTCTACTCCAATATATTGGCTTGTAGAATATAATTTAATACGATATAACAACACCAATTTGGTATGGAGTCTCTTTAAGACTGTATATTAAGGTTTTAATACTGATGCAGTTATTTAATACACCGTTTTCTCTGAGGGGATTCAGCGTTATGATATGTGTTAATAAAGCAAATTATAACAGGGTTTGAGAAGTACTCCATTTATCTTTAGGCCAATTTTCATGTACTTCATCTTTTGAAATGTTGTGATTTACCTTGTTACGTCTGGTTTGGTTCATTTCTTGAAACACATCTCTTTAAAAAATCTGAAAAATAAATCGAACAAGTATATTTTTTCTGAAAGTGTTTTTCCCATTACGCTTTCCCCATAGGGATTTTTAAAAAGTCTGTTTAAGAAACCGTGTAAATAAGAGGTGAACCACAACATCAAATTGAAGAAAAAATTGGTACAAAGACAAAGGTGCAAAGCTGTGTTCCTAACAGCTTAAATGAACAAAGGAACTATGCTGCGATTTGAATTAAATGTGATGAAGAAAGTAAGAGTAGGTGGAAAATATGGAGTAATTTGTTTGTCACGATTATCTGCACTGATGTAGATTTCTTTTAGAGAATGGAACGGAATGACATTCCATATTAAAGGCAAATCTTCTAGTGTTGTTTAAAGATAAAGTTTTATTTTCTGTGGATAAACAATGTTTCACATAGCACAACTAGCACAACCTCACAACTCTTATCAATTGTCACCACTGTCAGGGACAATGGTACGTTTTTGTGAGGGTTCCTCAATGTTGAATGGTTCCCTGTGGGTTTTCTTTTGTCATTTTTAGCTATATATACACACTTCATCAAATGCCTTATCTCATTTACTGTACATATAGAATTCTTTTACAACACGTGGTTAAAACACACGTCAGCCAGAGTCTCTCTCATGCGGATTTTTGCACTGCACCTTTTCTGAGTTTTGCTATGACAGACGTTAACAGAAAAGCTTTCCCAAAGATCTCTCTGGGCCCACTTGCAGGATGAATGTAAAGTCTTTGTGTCCATGTCAAATACAATCCTATAGGCTTCATCTTTGTAAACGGTTTTGTTTGCTTTTGTTGTCACATCCTGTTTAGGCTTCTTCTTTCAGCTGTAAAATGATTATCTCCAAGCCAACATCATCTTATTCTCACAACTGTTCAGCAGCTTTAACTTTTAGTCAAAGACGTTCTTTAAACATAAGCTTTTGACTGTATTTTGAACATTATATGAATGTATCATCCAATGAATTTCTGTTATTAAAGAGTTATGTGAGATCTATTCAAATAAAATAGCCTATTCTGTAAATTACTGTTATTTAATATTTTTGTTTCAACAATTCTTCTCGTCTTTTGTCAACCATTGCAAGGATGCTCACTGGTCTACTTGTGGTTTGCTGAACAAAAAACCCCAAACATTAAAAGGAACCCATTTGTTCCTGTACATTATATTTATTCCCTTGACCTTTTTAAATGACTAGATTTGCTTATGAAAAATGCTGATGTCATGCCAGAGAGAGAAACTAATATGCCAAATGTCTATTTTAAACAGTCAGTCTCTCAGCAGAATTTGATAGGTCAACAGGACCGGAGGAAACACTTGATCCAGCATCGTTTGGAAAGATTTCTGCTGAAATCAGTACCGACGCCATCATTTCTTTTCCTGAGCCATCTGGCAATCAGACAGACATCAGCACTGGAGGAAAAACAGACTGCTAATGTCAGTCCAGCTGACGTTTATATGTGCAAAAGTCAACTGAAATTAAATTGATTCGCTCACAGAAAAGAAGCATTGAAAAACTCTATATGAGCTTGTCATGCGATGTTTTAAAAGTCCTTTCAGGGAAAAACTGGATAGCAGTCGACAGAATATAACATGATGGTCTGGAATGCTTTTAATTCAGTCCAACCAATGATATTGATGACACAAATATGCAAATATGGACGTTAACCATTTATAAATGTACAGTGTTAGTATATGAATACCCAGGATTGTGAACCCTGGTAAATTATGAATGGTATGAAGGATGTAGCAACGTGACCCAGGATTCTGTTTACCCAAATAGAATGAACAAGTAACAAAGTATTTTAAGTGTGTAAAACCCTCATTAATCTTGGTATTACATTACTTAGTTGCATTTTATTTTGACAATGTACTGGGTTAAATAAGCTAACTGCATGGCTTAAGACCCAGTTGTTTTTTAACTTGGTACCCAAGTATGTTCCAAGTACATACAGGGTTCATACTGGTGCTGGAAATTATTGAAAATACTTGAACTTCAAGGTTTGAGAAGTGTTTTTGGAATGACTTGGAAATGTAACGCTTTCAGTACAATTTATGTTAATAAATAGGAAATAATATTTAACTATTTAAATAAAATTCTATCTTTTTGCTTTTGTCTGCACATGAGCCTGTAGCGTAGTTTTTTTTCTGTGCTCTTTAAAATGAAAATAAAGAAAAAAATGAAGATAAAAATTATATTTGAGAGAGTACATGACAGCTGTTTAGTGTCGGGCTGTGGCAAACGTCATTAAAATGTTTCCATTAAAAACTATACAAAATAAAATAGTAATTAAAATCTAACATAATGTGTAAAAAGTCTGTATATGTATGTAAAAATGTAATTTGCCACATTGGCTGGAAAAGAGCTGGAAAGGTTTGCAAAACGCACCTGGAAAGTGCTTACATTTGACTTTGGCAAATGTGTAAGACCCTGTATGTACATATTGTATGAAACAGGACTGTAAAAAGTAGTTACCTTACATAACAGTACTTTCTTTGGTAAGTACACTGTAAGCACACGTTGTAAAATAAAGTGCAACTTTAATGTCTCATATTAGAGACTAACCCAGTGATGGTGCTGTGAGACTTCATACCCAGGCCCAGAGTTATGAGTGATAATAATATATCAGAATTGTCGCTTTGTCTCTAAAACGAGGCCAGATCACTTAAAAGCGCAGATAAAGCACTTAAGCAAAACATCTGCAACATCACCGAGATTAAAAGTCTGAAGTGCAAAAGAGCAGCCATTCATTTCATCTTCATTTTCAGTTTATGCAAAGATCAGTAAAGCGCTCATACTGTTGTTTGCATAACATAAGCTCTTGCATAATGGTTTTAAACCATAATGGAAAAAGCTATGATATTATAATAACCCTGATCCAATGGATGGGTTTAGTCGAGGTAAAAGCTTACCCTGGTGATTGTCTATACACATTAAACGACCTGATGTACCATATAAAATCATGCACCTATTAGAAAAGAAAGAATATTCTGCTTCTGTGATATAAGAATATGAAGCATATCGCATTAACTTTTTGTATTATACAAATGATAAAGTATATCAAAAAGTCAAGTGTATAATAGGTGATAACAGTCAAAAGTGGGAACAAACATGTTCTAGATATACACCGTACTGTGATCTGGGACATTACTTCTTATTAATGCATGACATCAATAGTAAAACATAAATAAATTTCAGATAATTTTCCAGGACACATTTGGTCACACTATATATAGTGTGTTTGTGTGTGTATGTAGTTTATATGACATCACAATGATTATGTTGTCAGAGTCCAACATTTGATTATTGTCAACATTTTACCACTGTATTGATAAAAATTTATTTTTGCTTTTCCTGTGTTGGCGCCAATAGGAGCAAAAATCTGAGTATGGCTACCTCACGTTCCTGAAAGTGAAGCCAAAGCGTTTGATCGCCCCCTGTTGGTTGGCTGCAGTATAAACACCTGGCAAGTAATAAAGCACAGTCTCTCCATGTACATGAATGAGGCAAGTAATAAAGCAGTCTCTCCATGTACATGAATGTGGCGGGAGCCAAACTAAAAATTGTAAATATCGTAATTACACTGTGCGCACTTGTGACTATCAGCTGGAGTTTGAGCAGAATTTTAAAACCATGGCTACAGAGCTGGGCTCCAAATGACATCATCACTTTTGTACAGTGAAAGGAAGATTATCCTAGAGATAATCTGTCGTACCCCTATGAAATTAAGTACAAGCGAGATCATGTTTGTGCAGTCGCAGCAAAAACCTAAAATAACTATTATAAAAAAAAATTGTGTACACTTTTTAAATAGACCTGCAGTGTGGTAAATTTTTGTAATATTAATGTAAAAGTAATTAATAATGTAAATAATAATTTGTAATAAAATGTAAAAGTAATTCTATATACTGTAGACTCAATTACTGTTTAATAATAAGAAAAAATATATAGATATTGTTAAAATCTATATATTATCAAAAGCACAATTCAAATTAAAGTGTTTTACATTTGGTCTGGATAATGTGCACAAGATGGGAAAACTAGTCATTCAATCTGATTGAACCTGTCAGAACAGAATCTTGTTGGATTCTGTGTTAGCATTGGATTCTATGTTAGCAAATGTTAGCATTTTACTAAACAATAGTTAGTCATTTTAATAATCCAATATCGGTAACATATCTTGAATATAATGTTATTTTCCCATAATTCTGCATTTGTTTAAGAGTCAGTCAAATAAAATACACTGCAAAAATGCTTTTACTTTAAAGCTTTTGTTTTGTTTCTAGTCCAAAAACTTCTTACTGTATATCTAGAAGCATGTACTAGACCAGTGTTTCTCAACCACGTTCCTGGAGGACCACCAGCTCTGCATATTTGCCATGTCTCCTTAACCAAACACACCTGATTCAGATCACCAGCTCATTATCAGAGACTGAGAGAACTGCAATGGATGTGACAGAAAAAAGGAGACAACCAAAACATGCAGTGTTGGTGGTCCTCCAGGAATGTGGTTGAGAAACACTGAACTAGACAAGCAAAAAAATATTGCCTTGTTTTCAGAAATGAGTCAAAATTAAGAATGTTTCACTTAAGACAAGCAAAATGATCTGCCAGTGGGATAAAAAAAATTCTAATCTTCAAAGAGAAAACTAGATTATTTTGCTAACCCTATTGGCAGATTATTTTACTTGTTTTAAGGAAAACATAATTTTTACTCATTTCCGAAAACAAGACAATATTTTTGGTTTTCGCTTGTCTAGAAAATGCTTCTTGGTTTAAGAGTTTTCGGATACTTGAACTAGAAACAAGACAAAAACACTTAGTAAGATAAGAAAAGCACTTTTTACAGCATGATTTTACACTTAACACTTCAATTGAGAAAAGCTTGATTAATTCATATTTGTTTCTCATATACAGGTTTTAACTGCTTTTTAAACGAATGTTTATTGGAGACAGTATAAAATATGACAGATTACACTGGCACTCAACCAGCTGCTGTGTCATGCTGCAAGCATTTTGCGCATCAGAGTGAACATCTGCTTCAGACTGACCTGAAACTTTCTGCACTGTCTGACCCTCTGACCAGTGACGTAACACCTGTCAATTATGCAACAGCTCAGTCAGACGCTAAGAGCTACCGATTTTCAATCTGTAAAGAAGCTGAGTGCTGGCAACCGGCCATTAGGCCCATCCAGAGTGATGGCTGAAAGAGGAGCAACTAATATGGATCTACACATATATAGCAGTGGAAAAAAATTAAGAGACCACTTGATCTCTGGATTTACTGGATTTATAAGATATGGCTTTGAGTAAAATGGTAATGTTTGTTTTACAGCACGAAGGTTTAGTCCTGCAAAAATCTTTTTTAGGAAAATGACAACTGGTCTAAATAACAAATTAGGGATATTCCACTAAAAGCTGATTTCTTATATCTTCTGAAGTCTACACTGGCATTGTGCTGTTTTAAAGCGAATGTAAACGGCTGGAATTAGTACTTTTTGTTATTTTAAGCAAATTAAATTATTTTAAATAAGAAAAAACACGTAATTAGTTTACAGAATGAATCAACCCAACACAATTAACTCGGTAACACTTTACAATAAGGTTCATGCATTTACTAAAATGAACTAATTATGAACAACATTTGTACAGCATTTATAAATCATAATTGAACATTTACTAATGCTTTATTAACATCCAAGTCTTTGCTTGTTACATTAGTTAATGCACCGTGAGTTAACATGAACTTACAATGAACAACTGTATTTTCATTAGCTAACGTTTACTAACATGAACAAATACTGTAGTAAATGTATTCTTCATTGTTTGTTCATGTTAGTAAATGCATTAATTAACATTAACTAATGAACCTTATTGTAAAGTGTGACCATTAACTCAAACACCATCTATACATTGTAAATCGAGAGCAAGGTGTAAAGGTCTTATTTGTTTTTTTCAATAGCTGTATATAATGTGCACATAATCCATTTGCAAAAAGATGCCATTCTTAATCCAGGATTTGTGGGGAAACAAATTGGCGAGTGCAAAAACTGCATGTGTTTGGTGACAGTAGAAGGCTTACATATTCTAGAAAAAGATACCTATGCCATTTCTTCTAATAACACTGTATTGTATTCTGTAATAAAGTGCTTACTGTAAGTATTATAGTCAACAATAACCTATTAAAGGTTTGTTTTTTTTTAATCTATTGTCCGATTGACCCAGAAACAACAAATGCAGTTGTAGTTTGCAAACATTTAATTGTCATTATCCATTTTTAGAAATAGATGCAAAACACTATCTTAAAGAAAATACGTTCAGAACAAACTGGACACGACCTTTCGAAATAATATAAGATAACAATGATACAAAATGGTTAATAGCATAAGTTACAAGCAGCGTTACCATTTTCTTTCCTAAAACACAAAGTCAGCTGAACCGCTTTGGACCTCTGCTGCCAACATACTGGACTTTCATCTCTGCCCGAAAAATTCTTCACAGAAGTCAATGAGATGGCAGAAGGGAAAACATCTGTTGTGTGCTTCAGCTTATCAAACATTTATATACCGTCTGCTAAGACATGTCCCAAATGCAACATAAAATTCTTCCATCTGAAGGGAAACAAAAGCTAATGCTGATCAATAACAATACAGACATGGAAGAGACAATAACTTTGGGTGGCAATAAAATATATATTTTTTTACTAAATACGATCCAGATTTTATGCCTGCTTACCATTTTAAAACCTCAACTGTGTGTGTTTACAGTAGACAACAAAATATCACTCTACCAAAACAAGCGTGTCATGAATCTGAGCTTTAAAAACAACCACATTTGAGCTTTAAAAATAACTATGTGGCAGTGGACTAACGTATTGTTTCTGTGTGCACTATAAAGTGTAATAGTGTCGGTGATGTGTAGGTTAGTTTTTTGGGTTTCTTTCAGAAGTTCCATATGCACTCATAACCAATCAAGCATTTCTTGTTATTTAAGATTTCTAGAGGTCTTTGTGTGCCTACGTTTATAAATATCCCTCATTTCTTATGTCCGGGAATCAGCAGCAATAGGAGACGACGGTGCAGAGGAGACAGATGAAACCAAATCCATCTTCCTATGTCTGGTGGACCTGCTGTCTGGCCAGAACTAATGGGCACGTTATCATGCCTGATGGTATAAAATGATATCCAGAGAGCACCAACCACAGGATGAGGTTCAGCAAATGAGTCCAGTGCCTCCGAGTCTGGCAACAATCTCTTTTAGAGACCTTCAACTCCAATAGCCTCGGCGTCAATGTCAATAAGATACAAGTGCTGTAGAACAACAAAGCCCTTTTATCCCTTTTCCGCCAAAGAAGTCCAGTCATTCAAAAACGTACCTGCCAATCCTTCCGTCCAGATGAACAGCTGATGAACGTTCTAAGCAATACTGAATGGACCGGTGGATCATCTTACCGTGTCAACATTAATGCTGTGAGAGAGTCTGTTCTCAGTCTTTCATCTTCTAAGTGCATTTCACCGCTTCTAGGTTCAGTGGATCTGAAGATAAAAGCTACAGTCTTGACTGGATCTACATGGTGTCATCTCATTCTCCTAATTTATGTACATAGTTGACTGGAAAGGTGCCGCTTCTGGAAGGTTCTCCCTCTATGTGGCCCACCTGAGAAAGAAAGTGAGAAAGATGTTGAGGATTAGACTCTAAATTCATTCAGAGATTTTCAAAGCATGGCAGGTAACCATAGGATGGGGACAAAATATTACAACAGGATTAGCAGTATCAGTAAATTTTAACCTTGGGGAAACATTTTTTGATCCCCATGAGGAAAATGGCTCATAAATGACAAAGAATTAAGTATTTTAAACACAATCTGTGTGTTTCTTGTAACGGTTGGGTTTGGGGGCAGGGTTGGAGTAGGGGGATAGAATATACACAGTACACCAATACAGGTTGCATATTATAAAAATAATGGGAACTTAAGCATTGTCCCAACACAATTCACAAAAACAAACCTGTGTGTTTCGGTGTGAGAGTTTGTATACTTACCCACCAGTGTGGGTCATCAGTTGCTGTCACTATGATGACCTCATTCTTAAAAAAAGCCAGGTGATTGGCTCCAACCGCTCTGCAGTCAACCAATGCTTTGACCTTTTTGGGTCTTTCCTTTAATGAGTTCTAACACAAACAGAAAATAATAAATACTTTAGCGAGTCAAGACTGAAATACATTTCATGAACTTTAAATGCTAAATCATACAGTTGCTGACTTTAATACAGAGAAATTCTCAAATCAAATCAGTATCACAACCAAAATTAAGGCTTTTTGTTTCCTCCTTGTATTAACATGCATTTTCAGTGATCTGAAGTGGTCAGCTGAGAGAGGTTACTATTTATACTTTGTATTAATGGTCAGTCAAGATGCATTACCATTTCTACCTGGTTTTAACATACATCTGGATGAGTATCATGTTAAAAAAGGTCTGTCAAACACTGCATGGTTTTCTATGTAATTAATCCACAATCTGAAAACTAGCATCATCTCCACAGAAAAATCAGAGCAAAAGTTGTGCAGTGTATTCTACCCGTACATAAACAGAGGCATAGTTCATAAACAAAAACATACTATGTAAACACACAGAAGACATCTTTCTAAAATAAAGATCACTGGGTGGCATATTACCATTGCGTATTTTCGCGAACGAGGTGGAGGCAGTAAGACTGGCACCGAGACACTGTTGTTAGCATTAGCTGGTGGCGGAGCAGGGTTGGAAGCTGGACTGCAGTAAAGTTCCTCCTGACTGCCTGCATAGCCTGGAGATGGAGCTGAACCCTTTCCTTGACTGCCGCCACTCGTCCGCCGATATGAGGTTGTCTTCTCTGAGCTGCAGATACAACATTTTGGATGACAATTTATCAGAACAGGACACATATATATTTACACAAATCTAGATTTTAGGGTGTAGGGGCTTACACTAAATCAAATAGAAATTGATTCGATAATAATAAAAAAAAAAATATATATATATACACATATATCTGTCATAATTTACTCATCATCATTTTGTTCAAAACCGGTGTTATTTCTACTGCCAAACAAAAGAAGATATTTTGAAGAATGTTCCTATTGATCAACTGTATGGACAAAAAATACAATGGATGTCAATGGATTAACAAGTCAAAAATGTAAAATAACATGAGAGTGAGTAAACGATTATAGATTTCTTTTTTATTTTTAGCTGAACTATTCTTTAAACCAGGCCCAAACTTAGTTGCAGAGGGCCAGTTTCCAGTTTAGTCAAAGTAATGTTAACATTAACCTGCCAAAATTATGATGCCATTTTAATTCACTTAACCTCTTAATGATTAAAACTTTATAGTCGCTCAATAGTAAATAAATATACACACCAAACATCTTTTAGAATATAACAATATATACATTTAAATTCAAACAAGTTATTCTAAACAAAACAAATACAAAATACAACATTTCAACTAAATTTGTATATATTTTTAATGTTTCAGTTGATTTCTTTTTCAGTTTTTTATATTTAGAGGCTCGGGGAACAGACACAGTCTCTATGTTCTTATGTCTAGGTGACTCTATGTGCTGCAGATTATTTGAGTTGGGTAAACCATGGAGACTATCAGACGGTTGGTTAAGCCAATCTGTCTGCTCCCTGACCTGGGCCCCAGTTAGTCAAATGCCAGCACTAATGGGATGAAGACCATCTCTCTTCAACAGGTCAGGTCTACCCCAAAAACAATTGTCTACAAAACCTATGTTATTCAGTGGGCACCATTTTGAATAATCGAATTGTACTGTATAATCGAATGAACATGCACATATTATTATAAAGCATCCTATAGAAAATATTAATTTAAATGAGATATACAAATATATGTATACATACATACATACATACATACATACATACATACATACATACATACATACATACATACATACATATATATATATATATATATATACATACAAAAAGCAAAACAAAAAACAAACACCGCTCACTCACTGTGATCATAACTGTGTCTCATTTCAGAGATCTTTCAGTTCTCGTTGTTACCATGGTAGCACATAACATAATCAATGCATCTATGCTCGACCTTTAAGGGTTCACCACAGTAACGTGCATGAGCAGTTATCTAGATTATTTAAACTGAACTCAGATTAGTTAGATCAAATGATCTTCAAGTTGCTGTTGTCCAACCAATTTAAGCATGGGCGTTTAATTCGGCTCATTGAAGTCAGGTTTTTGACTTTAATCCCATTTTTCTAAATGCCTTTTATGAAACAGCCCCCTGGCCTCAAGGTAAAGCCAATGCAGTGACTAACCTGACAGGTCCTCTCTGACTCTGAGGTGAGGTGGAGTGATTTTTGCCCTCTGCCCCTGAGAACGGCTGTCCCTCCCAGAACACGGTCTGTCTCTGTCCTTTAGATGGCCCGGTGCTGTGAGAGCGTGCAGGTGTGGGTCCACAGGGCTCTGGAGGTGTGGTGCTGATTCTCTGAAAGCAGCCCGTGGGATGAGAACTCTGGCGGTATGGGGTGTGAGTCTCTGGAATGGAACCCGAAATCTGAGGATCTGAACGTCCTGTGGGGACACATATTATCTTTGACCGTGCTGTGGTTTGTCTGGAATGAACCTGCGGGGTTTCTACAGAAATCTACATAAACAACTGGCTCAATTCATCTTCTCAGACAACATCTTGTCTAATAAATTTAGATCAGTTCAGAATTAAACTGTTTTGTGGACGCTAAACTCTAGACTTCAGCTATCAAAGATCAATTAAAGGCTGATAAACCGCATCTTACCTCTCTGTATTGCTTTAGCTGGTAGGGGAGGTGGCATGAGGCCACCAGTGGGGGCGCTGTTGTGGGGTGGATTTTGATATAGGAAGTCAATGTTCTCATAGGTTCTGGCTGGAGAGCTTTTATTCAAATTCCACGCAGACGAGCAGTGCCCGTTAATGCCAGTAGGGGGAAGTGGAGACCGTGAGCCTTTAGGATGGGGACTTGCCTACACAATGACATTGAACATTTGTATTTAGATTTGGAGTAAAAAAAAAAGAGACATCCGTTTTCCTGAGCACTACTTTGCTATATAAAAATAGAAAAAAAAATAAAAATAAAATTGTAATAGTTGGAAGTCATTACAGACCCTTTCATCCAGATCATCTTCACTGTCATACATGTCCTGTGGCATCTCCCATGTGTATTCAACATGGATCTGAGAGTTAAACTTCCCACTGTGTGCCAATTCCAACTGAATATACACAAGAAAAGGAAAGAAATATTATAGCCGACTCACATAGTGACACTTCTGAGAGGACTGATATTTCACAATACATTAATGAGACATAGCAAACACTTTAAAATCAACCGTCAGTGATTCCATGTCCCTGGTCTTTCATTTGGCAGCACTTGAATGAAACTTTAAAAGTTATTACTGTAGGTTTACTTTATGTGATTATTTGCAGGGGATGTTGCTTAAGAACACAGTCATATGAGACTTCAGGATATTAAACAGGATAAAGTTTAACCTAGTCAACCAGGAGATAATATCTGTACAAACATGTGCTCGCATACACAGACAAAGCCAATAAAAGCTTTGCATCAGCAGTTTGTGTACAATATGTGAAACTCACAAGTTCAATACACTGCATGTGCTGCAGTCTCTTGGCAATGTCAAGAGCCGTCTCGCCCGCAGAGTTCACTGAAGGACAGTCAGAACAATAGAAGATCACAATCAGACAGAAGATTTATTTGTCTACCTATCTGCATTCCTGTATGTGTCAAACTATGCACATAGTTGCGCAGTCTGTTTATCTATCTACCCATACATCCATCTATCTGGCTACCCGTTCATCTACCTATCCATCCATACATACATCTGCCCATCCATCCATCTAACCATCTATCTATCTAACCATCCATTCCTCCATCCATCTATTCCTCATTCATGGAATCCACTCATCAAACTACTCATCGCTTAAGGTCTATGCATTGATTCTCCATCCATCCATTTACCATCTATCCATCACATTTCACAGTTAGTGGTTTTTGCATACCTGTTTGTAAAACAGCCTTTGCTTTCAGCAGAAGTTTTAAACACTCTGTTTTTTTGTATAATGCACAGTAATGAAGAGCTGTGTTTCCTTCTACAGTCTTCTTTTCCAGGCAGCCACTGTGAAAACACAGAGAAAGAGAGCAGTTACCTGATGGACATCCTAAAGGCTGCTGATAGATTGGTGACTATAGCGGATTTCTCTCACCAGTTCTGTGCAAGAAAATCCACCAGAGCCAGAGACGTTTTATCAGACATGCGCACAGCTAAGTGAAGACCGGTCTCCTTCAGATCCTGTGAGACACAGAAAAGCATGAGATAAAGTTACCGGCCGCTGCCAACCAGCCACTGTGTTGGCGAAACAAGTGTGCTGTTATTCAAGTGTCAATAAATCACAGTACATGGCATGAAGAGTGATAAAAATTCATTAACTGGGCCTTTGAGTTGGCGTACTACAATTCTCTACTTGTAAGTGTATGTGGGTGCACAAAAATAAAACTGATGATTCAGTCACTGAGTCATTAAAGTCAAATTCTGCTTAAGAAAATAGACCAAATAGCACACAGACACACACACAGAAAACAAACTCAAACACAAGCAGAGCAGTCATTACACGGCTTGTGCTCACTTCCTGAGTGGGCTGAGGAGAGGAGAAATCTGATTATAGATGGGGAAAGAAAGAGGAAATGCAGAATTACAGAGAGCGAATGATGCATGATTAATAACATCCACACAGATGTCTCGTTTCTGCTTACACATTTCGAACTGATCAGGAGTAAATAAACATACATTTAACTAAACCGCAGGAAATCTCAAATGAGATTGGACATCTCAGGAAAAGTCAGAAATACAGCATGGGATGTTTATGTTCTCTTATGGTGGGACTGAGTGGTCTCACCTGTCCATCTGGTATGGAAACTGGTTTAGACAGGTCCTCTCCCTCTGCGTAGAACTGCAGCAGTGACATGAGGTCTTTGCTCCTCACAGTGTCAAACACGCGGTACGCTTCAGAGTGCTCTTTAGGGAGAACATATCGCCGCTCTGCATATTTTGCTACAATGTACTCCTTCCTCGCTGTCCTGAGATACACAAAACAAAATGAACCAGGAAAAAAATTAAAAAGAATAGCTACTGACAAAGCAACTAAATGTTGCTGTTATTAAGAGGTTATGTTTGTAAACTACACAATATGACTTACATGTCACTTTTTGGAAGAGGCTTGACAGCATCATTGGGTAAGTTGACCTCCATGATGTCATTAAATTTGGCATTTCCAATGCTCACTGCCAACTGCGAATCAAAACATAATGAACACATCTGAACACTGCATTCAGCTTTGTGCATCCATGTTTGGTAACATCCAACTGTGCGGTAAATAATAAATAACCCTTAAATGCAAGAGCTCTAGCACTTGCTAATATTTTTCCTTACTTTCAGAGGTAAAAAGTTCGTATAAACATGTACAGATGAAAAAGCGTCACTCGTGAGTAACTGCTGACTCAGTCCCAGTGGATTATGGGCAAAAAGAAAAAAAGGAAATACGATATGTGCAATTAAGAAATTAATGGTGTGTGTGTTTAGTGGGCCTTAACATGGAAAACATGGAAACCATCCTTATTCCCGGAACAAAAGATAAGTGCGTGTATGTTTACCAGAAGCTCAGAGGTGCTCAGCACATCGAGAGTTAAAGACTGAATCCGTGACTGATGTACTCCGAGCTCACGATGGATTCCTGAACACTCGATGCAGGTGAGGATGCCAAGGTTAGTGGAGAGCCATGTGGGATCTAAAGAGCAAAGATAAAACTTATTTTGGTGACCAATATAGTGTTCTTTCTGAGTTTTTCATTTAACATTATGCAGTAACTCAGAGGAACTGATATGCATAAAAATGCCATTTTCAGTGAGTTAAAGGAATAGCTCACCCAAAACAAAAAACAAAAAATCTGTCACGACGTACTCACTTTTAACTTGTCACGCTCACAAACCTATCTGACTTACTTTCTTCTGTTGAACACAAAAAGCTGGAAATCCTTCATCAGTGACTCCCATAGTATTTGTTTTTCACCTACTATGGATGTCAATGATTACCAGTGTTCAGCTTGTTTCAAATTATATTCTTTGGTGTTCAACATAAAAAGCAAATGCATAAAGATTTGGAACAACTTGAGGCAGTGTAAAAGGTTTTTAATTTGTGGGTGAATTATTCTTTTAAATGCAAAATGCATCAAGATCCTCTGGTGGTGACCTGGTGCTCCGCAGTCACAGCAGGCCTCATTGCCAGGCAGGTTTCTCAGGCCTGAGATGACAGCTCGGACGAGCTCTTGCAGACCACTGTCCTGAAACTGCAGCTGATCTCCTCCCAGAGCAGTGTTCAAGGCCTCCTCTTTACTGTTCTGCAGCACAGACACCCATCTGCAACAAGACAGGATCTGCAGTCATATGTCCATTCTCCAGCAAACAAATAATGATCTTTTAGGAATATCTGCTGCATTCTTAACAGTTCTTTGTCTTCCATAATCTTTCCTTTTTTATTCCCTTTCTACGCTTGAGCAGCAGGTTTTGAACCTGTTCTTTCTAGCATGTCTTTACATGCCGCTCTGCAGCGTGTGATTTCTTAGTGCACAGATGAGTGTGTGTGTGGGTGTGTGTTTCAGCTCTTACATCATGCATTCTTGCTCATCCTCAGCCTGGAAATGGTATGTGCGATTGTCTAAATGGGAAAAAAGAGAGATTATAAAAGGTGTGTCTGAGTTTGGCGGGCCTCTTCGAAGAGGAAACATGGAAAGACAACCTGACTCTCAGGAGGAAATAAAAACAGGTCAGAACTAGTCATTCACAATCTTTTCATGATCCACAAAAACACACCTATGGCTCAAAACCATATTTACATACTTCTGAACACCTACATGCATACCACACCATGGCTGGTTTGACAATGTATTTCACATCGGATTTTCCAGAACGCATCACATGCTGGTCAGTAGATCCAGAAACACTGAATTATTTCCAGTCATGCATGTCGAGTTTACATTCATATCATCCTTTCTTCAAAATATCACAATATTCTTATAATCCCTACAATATATGGAATAACTACTCTGTAACAGTATGCCAGTGATCACATAAAATACAAAAAATATATAATAATTAAAATGTAGTCATGTGTGAATGTATAACACACTTCACTTATATCTTTTTTTAAATCAGTAGGTGATATACAGCATACAGTGCACATTATTTATATAACAGAAATCTTGTTTTCCATTCTAAAAATAGTCATTACCTTCATACCATAAAGAAAAGAAAAAAGGGGTCAAAGGGCAGAGATCAGCTTACGTGTAACTAAATCAAACGTCTTCTTTTCCTCAGGGTTGGGCCGCACCTGACATGTCAGCAGATTGAGTTTTGCTGGTGGTCTGTTGATCTGAGGTTGAGAGACAAGAGACATAACAGATTCAAAACACATACTCGTCACATACATGGTCACCTGCTAAATCAAACGCAAACCAATCTCACTTACATTTATGCAGGATTAATGTTAGAAACGCAAGTAAAAGCTCAAGTAAAGATTATGGTTGCTAAACCACTGTAAAAGCTGAAAGTAAAGACACTCCAGGAAAGGTTTGGGTTTTTGACAATGCAGATGTTTCCAGATTAAACAATTTTATGTATTTTGGCCTGCATTTTGTGGTTCTGAAAGGAAATTGCTAATACATAAGCAATGAGACACTCTCATGCAGCTTGGGAAAATTTGACTGCATGCTTCTGAAGCTCAAATAATCACCCTTAAGACAGTCAGAACAGACTTTTTGTGCCATCACTATTGTCAATGTGCTAATTATGAACATAAGCAAGAGTGCTTAAGCATTTAGCCATTGACTTTTGTACACAATAAGTTCCTATCACCAGCTTATTAAGCAATATAATACAATGAATTAATGTGTAACTGAAAGTTGTGTTTGTCTCTCTAAAATCTCACCGTGCTGTGAGAAATGGTGAGGCAGCCATATTTCACCCCACACTTCCTCTTCTGCCAAACCTTTCTGATCCTGAAACACAAAGATCATGAGAAACCCCCTAACAATCCACATCTTATATTTATCAGTATCAGCATTAAAGCTCCAAACCAACAGATCACTGCAAAAAAACATTAAGACAAGTCTGAATTATTATTACATTAAATATTACAATTCTAGGACATATCTATATTTTGTACAGATGAAAACTAATTTGTTTTGGAAGGTGAGAATTAAAAAAACACAAAGTAACTACTAGCCTTTACTGTGCTATAAACATTGATTGGTGCATCTTACATTAGTAAATTAACTGTTATTATTGTAATCACAGCTCTATTTTTATCAATAAAAACAGAAAACACATTTACTCTCAACTATAATTTTTCATACACAAATAAACAAAATGAAATGATTGCATTCAGATGGCTTTAGCAGAAAAAAAATGATGGCCTAGTTTGCTTTACTATATAAACAGAAATATATAGGAACCAGTTGTTCGATGTATTGACTTACAATTACTATGAACTTTCTTTACAATTAATAATACTAGTTTAATCTCAACCACTGATCATTATTCTGGGTAAAAACTGTAAGGTAGTTATGTGAACTGTATGTGGGGCTCTGAAGTTTGAAGAGAGTCGAATTCAGACTGTAGCAGAAGACTGAAGCATGTTTAATAGAAAACATCTGTGTAAGAGGAACACTGTGACAAACACACACAATCTCGGCTGTGGGCCTGAAGTCACAGAGCTCAGACTGATGCTTTGTGCTGCTAACAATCTCCATGACTCTCTCAGGATATTATAACTCACTTCTTTATTCAGCTTTAGGATAGGGGCATATATATCACTACACACACTGAGAGCCGTGTTTCCAGAGGAACACACAGTCACCCCATGTGACCAAAAGCAAACAGGAGCTGAATACTGCATCATGTCTGGAAAACCTTGGACAAGTCCAGGTAATAAATAAATAATTGGTCTGTTGTTGTTGTTTTTGGAGCAGGTTGTGATCTTTTCAACCTTGGGTCGAATAGACGGTAGCATGCAACTCACCCATCGCTCTTTTTAAGAAGAAATCCAGATTTTTCTGTGCCGTATTTCTTATTGCCTTGAGGCTGGTGGATACTGTATCCATGACCGGAGTTCTTTCGGTTTAGAAAGTCCTGTTATAAAACACAAAAAACATCTCTATTGACTGTTGTCATCGTCATAACAACCGAAACCAAAGTGAAACCAATTTTACATATATAGATGAACACATTTTCCCCCATCTGATTACACTTCTAAAGAAAATGCTTTTTGATTGAATGCTCAATGATTTTGAGTCAGAAGTGGTGCATTCTGGGAGATTTATTTATTTCTGAGAAATACCTCTTTGCCATCCACTTGTAGTTGTGTTCTAAGAGAGTCTCGCAGTTGAGAGAGCTGCTTTACTTCTTCATCCTGCTCATGACGAACCTGTGAACAAAATAAACAAACGGCTTGCTTTTTGTAAATATCATAGTGTGATCCGTCTTGATGTCACTTTACAGACATAAAAACACATTGAATAACAGAACAGTTCTAGATGACAGAAACTACAGTTCAAGCTGGAACACATCTTTCCATTTTGTAATGAACTCCAGGACCAAACCAACCAAGCCAGAAATCCTGCATTACTTAAAACCAGCTGAAATGATGGCTTTGGCCCAGAGTACAAATTTCCACCAATTTCTTTAGCCAATTTCAATCAAAATACTTTTATAAAAGGAAATTCCTCTGGGAAAGCTGGATATGCGGTTGTTTCAATTTTGAGTTTCATTTCCTCTAAAGTCCTGAATGCTGATTCGTAATGATCAAAGGAGGACATGTTGTAACAGGAGCAATGTTATTTCAGAAATGTATCCCAAACCAGTTCTGTATTAAAACGGTGTCATCTCAACCTTTAATTCCACATGCCCCATCCTGCCTTCTCCTTATGGGAATAACATTATGACAAACTTTAATATAAGAAAGAGGATTTAAAGAACAGCATCATTGTGGAGTAATATTCACTCTTGACTGGACCAGATCTCTCGGTAACACTTTATTGTGATGATCCATTTGAGTATCAGTAGACTGTCTGCTTAATATCTGTCGATACAGACATTCAACAAACATCTGACTATAAGAAACTTTGCAAGTACATGTCAACTTACACTAACCCTAACCCCAACCTAACAGTCTACTTATAATCTAATAAGAATTGGATGGCATGTAGATGCAATGTAACGTAAATTCAACAAATGGACCATCAAAATAAAGTGTGACCGATTTCTCTATAACCATGACCAGACAACACTTTTGGAACAAGTTATGAGGCTGCTGGGAAACGTCAACTGGATAAATACTGAAAAATAGTTGTTTTAAAATAGCTTTTGGTTTATTCAATAAACTAAACTAAGAATTAAATGAACGTAAGAATCTGGATACAATAAATATACTATGTACTAACTATGTTAGCTTTTCTGTTTCTAAGGGTGTATCTTAACTCATGAAACTGCACAAGTGACTAATATTTGCAACAGTTTGTGTCATTGCTTTCTGCAATACAAAGGATTAATCATTGAAGCAGCATAGCTTTGCATTTCTGTAGCATATTGCTAAGCTTGTGCTATACTCTAATCAGCAGAGAGAGGAAAAGAGAGTTCCAAACAGCTTTTTCTTCTGATTAGATTAATTCATAACTTCATTTTGCAACATGTTTTTGGTTTCATCTTTAACATTTCCAGAACACATACATAAACATTTTTAAATCAAGGCACATTTACTTGAAATGACTGAACTGACTAGAAATGCCCAAGTATACGCTCAAAATAATGGGGTAAGGAAAATAAATATTCAGAGAACAAACATGTTTCTTAATTTTTTTCTCATTTTAAACAAAACACTTAATTTGGATTATTATAAAAAACAATAAGACCCATATAACGATACAATTTACAAGAAACAGTTGTTTACTTTATTAAACTGATGCTTTAAATGTTTGTTTGTTTTTTATTTATTTAAAAAAAAAAATTTAAGTCACCTGTTATTCTGAGTTCATTAAAGTAATTCGGGGAATCTTAGATTCTGAATCTGCCAGACCAGACATGTATAATCAATTGTAAAGTCATAATCTTGCGTGAAAAGAACTTGCAGAGTGCCATTTCATCAGGTTTTGACTACTCTGGGTCATACCTAACATAAAAACAAGACATTACAAAACACTGAAGGTGTGCACGTGTCTGTGCACATGATCCAACTCTATGCATCATCCAAAATAAACGAGATAAGCCATCATATCTACTCATCACCTCTTCAAAAAACATACAAAAACCAATCAGCCGAGTTCCAGCTGGCTTTCATGATCCAAAGTCAAATTGTATGAGCATTTTAAGACATTTTCAGATAAGTGCAAGCATACAAGTGCATTACCGTATGTACAGAGGCTGCTAACTTCTCTACAAATGGACCAAGATTCTCTGCAGCCTTCAGTCCATCTTGAAAAAAGCTGAAAACACAGAAGCAGCATTTAGATGTCTGAAATGTCAATGACTTCAATAAACACACTGAGCCACAAAGATTGAATTATTACAGACTACTGCTGAGCTGAGAGCAGAATTAATCATCTTTACAGTAGTTATACATATTAATTTGTTACTCATATGCTGAACCCAGTGTCATAATAGGATTTAACCCAGGGTTAAGTGTAATAAGAAAAGTCTAGTTTTGCACAAAGAGAAACAAATAGGAATTGGAATAATCTCAAAAGGAAGCTGGTGCTTCTGAAGGGTTTGAAAAAGATTTAGGCGTACTTAAGTTGGGCTTGAAAGTACTTGATCAGACCCTGCAGCAGATCTGGACCTTGACGAATTTTCAGCTCCTGAATCTTCAGCAAATACTGTCAAAACAAACAGAGATGGAGAAAGGGGGGGGGGGGGGGCCTTATGTCAGCTTTCAATCCCACTGTTGTGTTCCAGCATTATGACTCAGCACAGCAAAAATAGATGAATTCAGCACTGGGAAAATGTGAGATTTTTATATCAAATGTTATTAAAGGGGATGTAACATACTCAATCTCATAGCAATCTTGTATGCCTATAGAGTAGTACTGTACCCATCTTTTTCTTAAAAGTCTTTAGTTTGTTAATACTTTTAAGATTGAGTTACAGCTTTCCAATTATCTCTGGGGAATTTTTTTTTTTTTTAAATCAAGCATCTGGAGACGTGGCAAGGGTGAAGCCAGGGTGAGAAATAAGAGTGCTGTAGGTGTCAAACATCAAAACCAATAAGTAATTTCAATGAAATAACGCTTAATTAGGTTGCAGACATTTTAATATACAGAATTACTAGCGAAGCAAAAAAATGTGCAATGTAAAATGCATGCCGTTGTCTACGGAAGAAGACAAAAATAATAATTTTACACAATCTTACATTCGTGCTATTTACATAAGATAAGCACTGTTTGCACAACTAGAACATTTACTCTATTCTTCTACCAGTCAAACAGACAATTACTTTCATGTAGTTTAGGAGAAGTTGATGAATATTCTAATCTCTACTGCAGTGAATGGAGCTATCACATGTCATAAACCAGATGTATTGCCATGGAAATTAATTTTGTTTTTAAAAAAAATGTAAAAAAAAAAATTATATTAATTTAAAGTGATGAGTTTATTTAAAACTTATGCATGAAAGGGTTAAGTTAACTATGGCTATGGATTGGCATATTTTGGGACTCATTCTCAGCCAAGTAGTGTTGTTGAGTGACAGGCACACTCTTGCATCTAGAAGAAATTTCTTATGTTAAAAATAATCTCAAAATTTATTATTACCTGGAAAGAAGATTTTTGAAAAAGAGAACGAACTTAACTTTATGATGCCAAGTGTTTTAAAATGCCAAAGGTTTTAAGATATTTAACATTTTGCAGTATACATTTTTTTCCACTTTAATTTTTATTGCTTTTTTAGTACATCACAACTAATTACAATGAAATGAAATTTTTCAAATAAAAGAAAAGGCAAATTCGAGTCAGATATGACAAGCCATTTCAACAAGCAAATAACTAGAACAAACAAAACAAAAACAACAAAACAAAAATAAATAAATAAAATAAAAATAAGAACTGAGCCTGTGTTGAGAATACTGTAGAAAAATAAATAAATTTAAACATGGTGTATACAAAAAAGGAAGACAATTGGGTACATAAAAGATGCACGAATATGCCTTAAACTTTGGCTAGTACAGTCTGAGAGCCAGTGCACTTATGATTTGTCAAAGTAAAGTATCCATTTTTGCATTCATTTTTGCATCTTTTGGCATACAAGTCCACCTTCAAACGTAGCACACCAGTCATATGTTCCAACTTTCTTATTTCCTGAATTACATCAAATCATTGTTGTTGTTTAGGTGAATCAGGCTTATACCAGCTTCTAGTTATGGTTTCCTTGCTGCTGTAAGGAGTATTTTTACCAGGTATTGGTCCTTCTGAAATGTAACCAGTGAAATAAGACCCAAGTACAGGACAATGTGTGAAAATGGAATCTCATATCAAAGCACCTTTGTTAAGGTTAAATGTACATCTTTCCAAAATGGTTTCAGTTTTTTTTTTCACATCTCCAAAAAATGTGTGTATGGTGTGCTTCTAAGCAGCCACATTCTCTCCAACATTGTTGGGGTGTAGAAGAAGCTTTACTGCTGATTTTAGGTGTAATAAAGAATCGTACTAAATTTTTCCATGCAGTATATTTTAATTAAAATAAAAATAAATCTAATGTCAATACGTTTTTTTTACTAAAAATAAATCACTTTCTATACATTAAAGGGAACAAAAGAATCAAATGATACTTAAGTTTACATGTTTTTTTGTATCTAAGCAATTCAATCAAATACACACAACTGCACTCTATGTATATATTCATACGATAATTTTCCTATTCATAAGATAATAACGGTCACACGCTTGGTCAGTTTTGGAAGAAATAACGCATGTGTCCACTATAAAAGAGAGCAAAGTGGAGACATCTGGAGCTCTGTGGTTGAAAAAGGGAGTGCTGCAGGACATTGAAAATCCCCCTTTATTTCTTTATTGCTCCACTACACTTCTTTCCTTATTCTTTCTATTACCACAGCTGAGTTCAAGCAGCATAGTCCAAATTTCCCCAGTCCTGGTAACCGACACACACACATGCACACAATATATGCAACTTGGACATGTTGCCATTTAGACATGTGTAGTGAGATCATCAGTAACCACACACACACATGAACACAATGTGGTCTCAAATAGAGCTGTCTCTTAAACACACCCCACAGCTTCTCGGTTTTAGGTGACTTCAGACAACACCACACACTTATTGAATTTACAAAGAGTGTTTTCATCACAAAAGCGAGCTGAGGTAACCCATAAACGACCCGCTGAAGCACACACATACAGCTGTACTAACCGCACTTAATCTTCCTGAGACGCAAACACAATGTGGTCTTGGTCAGGTTAATTTTGCATATGTTTCATAGTCTGTTAAGCGAGCGAGCCTGCAAATACCTCACACATCTGCAGCTGGAAGTTCCTTCGTTCTCTTTCCATGTCCTCCGCTGTGTCTGTCATGTCCAATCGGATCAGCCCATGCTGTTTCTGTTTCTCCCTCCTTTCTTTCTCCAGCTTCCCCCTGAAAAGCAGAGTGAAAATTAATAGGCAAACGGGGAAAAGAACATAATGAAACAGTAGTATAGTTGGTGGGTTATATAAGTATATAAGTGGTGGGTTTTTATCACATTTGAAAGGACAGATTTGACTTAGAAACTCACATTTTAGCATCATAATCCTTCCAGCTTTTCTCCATCTGTTTTTTCAACTCCTGAGAGAGGAAAAATATAAAGTAGATGGGTTAATACAATGCAGATATACAATAATGAAATATTAAAAAACAGGCAGTCTACTGTATCTTTGGACACCAAATTAGCCATCTAGATTAGCACATAAAAAGTTATTGAATGTAAACTACATATATACACTCACTGGCCACTTTATTAGGTACACCTGTCCAACAGATCATTAACTCAAATTTCTAATCAGCCAATCACATGGCGGCAACTTAATGATTTAGGCATGTAGACATGGTCGAGATAATCTGCTGCAGTTAAAAGCAAGCATCAGCATGGGGAAGAAAGGTGATTTAAGTGACTTTGGCTTGGTTGTTGATGCCAGACGGGCTGGTCTGAGTATTTCATTTTTATGCGCAACCAATCGCTAGGGTTTACAGAGAATGGTCAGAAAAAGAGAAAATATCCAATTCTGTGTACACAAATGCCTTGTTGATGCCAGAGGTTAGAGGAGAATGGCCAGACTCGTTTGAGCTGATAGAAAAGCATCAGTAACTCAAATAACCACTCGTTACAACCGAGGTATGCAGAAGAGCATCTCTGAACACACAACACGTCGAACCTTGAGGCGGATGGGCTACAGCAGCAGAAGACCACACAGGGTGCCACTCCTGTCAGCTAAGAACAGGAACCTGAGGCTACAATTCGCACAGGCTCATCAAAATAGAATATTGTAAAAATGTCGAGTCTCATTTTCTGCTGCAAAATTCAGACGGTAGTGTGAGAATTTGGCATCAACAACACAAAAGCATGGATCCATCCTGCCTTGTATCAACGGTTCAGGCTGGTAGTGTTAGTGTTGGTGTAATGGTGTGGGGGATATTTTCTTGGTACACTTTGGGGCCCATTAGTACCAACTGAGCATCGTGTCATGAGAGTCTATGTTGAATCTACGCAAGAAGGATTAAGGCAGTTCTGAAGGCAAAAGGGGATCCAACCAGCTACAAGAAAGGTGTACCTAACAAAGTGGCCGTTGATTATTTTTATAAATATTTCAAACTCTATATATACACATTTAGATATAAATGTATAAACCTTTCTAATCAATAAATAAAAAATGTCAAATTTATGTCAAATTAAGCAAACCTCTTGGGACAAATTTACCCCAAAACAACCACACAATCAAACACCCAGGACACAATGCAATAGCAAAAGCCACTCACTGAAAATTAATATTGTGAAAGCATTAATATCAGGGTGTGTATGAAAACTTGATCTCAGAGCCTGCAGTGCATCTCTTCTCATCTTACTGGTTCGACTCATAAAAAAGGTGTGGTGCAGCTATTGCGTTTCAGACATTGGAAAACACAATACTCCCAAACAAGCCACACATGCCAAAGATAGTTACAGCACTTAATCCAGTGAACAAAGCAGCATACTTTTGTGGACTCTACAAAGAAAAGCATTTAACTTCTTGACTTTTATTGCCGCCATAATTTGGTTACAAGATGACGTTTTTGTGGCATTTAGTCCAGTTTGACAACAAGGTGACTCACCAGCCTGCTGTCTCTCAGCTCAGACTTCAACACGTTCTCAAGAGGGAAAGAAATTATGTTGTTTAGGTTTTGCACCTGCAGAAACAACAGAAAGAGCACATTTATTCATGCACACACACTCAAGACCAAAGAAGCGGGTATGCAGAAATTATGGAATAGAAACAGAATCCAAAAGAAACTTTAAACAACATCTGAAAGTCAACCAAGACACAGTGCAGATGTTAATGCAAAGTCTAAGTCACTTTTCAGAGTGAGTGCTCATATTTTTACCTGTTAAGGCAAAACCTTCCCTATAAAGTCTAGTCTGGAAGTTCAAATACTCACAGAACATAAATCTGGATTCTCAAAATGCTAAAGTTTAAACTCTGTTTGAGATTTCTCCTCAGCCAAGTGCACTAAAGTGCTGAGCAAATATAAATCTTCCTTAGGAAAGAATGTGGGAGAAAAACCCACTCTAAGGTAAGAGAAGAATCAGACAGATTCATTTCAGACAAAGAGCAGCCTTTCTGGACATTTAGCTTTTCTATGTGTCTTTTGCACATTTCTAGAAATAAACGTTTATATTTAAAAAGACGCACGGGCATTTCTCAAAATGCACAATGGACTACCTGCAAAAAACAGTAACTTATTTAAACTTTTACGTCCATCTCTTGAAAGTATGTAATTAACATATCAGTGCAATAAAAATAAAGTCATTGTATCATTGTTCAAACCCAAGACAGTCAAAATGCTTAGTCACTATAGTCAGACTATTTACAGTATGTATGCCCTATATACATTTACATTTTCAAATTTACAGATATCAGCATGTGGGATATTGACTGAAAGAGACTGGATATGGTTCACTGGTACACTTTCACACACTAGTGATCTGCAAAACAAATAAATATGGGCACAAATGCAAAATTTCTGTAGAAAGTCACAGAGAAAACATGATGAATTACAGTGCAGTCTGTCACAACTGGTTTATCATTGGTTAATCAACATTCACTTCATGACTAGTGAAATGCAAGATTCACCTGCACAATTCATAGCAAACTCACATGAACCGAGCAATGCTTTGAAAATGTGCTTGACAAAAAGGTCAAACATTTTTAGATATGGTGAACTAATGACTAGTTGATACGGTGAACTAATGACTAGTTGTTTTGAGAGGTAACACTATTGCACACCATACACAACATTTTGAGCAACAAGACATATGTAGAATAACACAGGAAACCACATATATATGTACATACTCATTTGCTAGAATGCACAAAAGCAAACCCAACTTGTTCAAAACAACAAGAAACTGCTTTTATGATGTGCACAAGTGACTATTTATGTGAAGATTTTAGTTTTGAACAGTTCGTTTCTGATCTGAGAAATGCACCGAATTGATTGTAAATGGAAAAGCTTTATATATTTTGCACACATACTTTCAAAGATCAAGTAGATTCCAGTCAATGTCAAATCTATATTTACACAGATAAATAGACAGACAGATATATGACGTAAACACTATATACGTACATAAATACATATCTCAGACACTGTCAACTTATAATGTTGCTGGTTATGGATTTATAACCTTGCAAAATGAATGTTTCATATATAAATCTTCATGAATTTAAATAATGACTCGACCCTGAGGGAAAGTTATGGCCCTCACTCAAGGGCGCTAAATCAAATGGAGTTTATTTTCTTAGCAGTGTTTCTGTTGTATTTTTTAAGCCGAGGTTCCTTTCCCTGGTGATCATTTGATTGACAGCTCAGTGGTCAGACGCTGTCCACTCAGGCTCTCGGGTCTGGTATAAATTACATCACCATGGAGACTATCGGTGGGAGGGTTCCGGACGCTGTGGTTTGAGGGGCCCTTGCCTGCAGCTGTTGAACCCCCGCTGACACACATACACACACATGCAAACACACGCACACACACAACCTCTCCCAGTCCCCTGTGTACTTTATACAGCTGGAAGTCTGCTGTTTCTTATTCAGAAATAAATATTGAGAAGACAAGCTGCACAGGCATACACCCAAAGGTGCTTTCGGAATAACACTGGCTAGCCAGACAGTAAATTAAGAGCTTCCTCTCGATAACAGTGGAAAGTGGTAATGAACATTAACACTGAACTTTTTGGTACACCTGGAAGATATTCTTTTCTGTTACGCCAGGGATTAAGATGTGTTTTGGTCAATCTGAATACAAGCAGATCAGGGAGAAACATTCCTGTTGACACCTGGTGTTTTCATCCATCTCTTTTGTCCACTTTCAACCATTTTTATAGGTTTCTTTGAGAGATAGGCTTGCAGTTCACATATGAACATGAAAGGGGACAACTGAAAACAATACAGAGAGCAGCAGCTTTCAATTCTGCTAATACTTAGAAAACTATGGAGAAGTGTCTTTATCAGAATCATGACTAGTAAGAGAATATTGTGCATTTTACTAGAGATGCACCTGTTGACTGGCAAAAAAAAAATCCCAAAATTAGATTTTAAAAAAAAAAAATTTAATTGGCAACTTGGCGGTTTTTGGTTTCAGTTCGGCTGATCTATGTCTGGATTTGTGTCCAAACTGCATTGCAACAACTTTATACTACAAAGTCTACAAAGGAAATGCAAACAGAGATCAGAGAAGGCTAAAGTCCAGAAAACAATGCACACAGACTGACACACGCTGATCCTAAACTGTTTTTACAGTCTGAGTACAAGTGACAGTAGCGTCACATGAAAATGGCCGAAAACACACTGAAAAGCACGAGATGCCATCAATTGAAAAACTTTAACCTTCATTTGTTTCATTCTTCCACAATTCCTAAATACTTTCAACAATAAATACTACATGGATCATATTTATGTGCTTGGTCAGTTTTCATTAACTTACAGCTCATGTTAGGTGAACATTTAAAAGCCTAAAGCTTGAGTAAACAGCTATACTTAATGTTCCTGGGCTTTATTCAATATAATTGTGCATCTGAATATAAAATTGAATTTATTCTGTGGATTAAAGTAAGTTAGCAGGCACACAGGGCACACATGCTGTTTATGATAAGTGAAATATTGGAAGAAAATCCTAAATAGTATTGGGTTTTATTAAGGCATTTATGAGTGAAACATACTGTCATAATATAGGTTTAGATGGTGTTTTCTTCTTAGATTAACATTATCCCTATTAAACATGATCAGCTTTGCTTATTGCTGTAACCAATGAAATGCTGTTACTCCTACAGTTCTCCTACAGGCACCACCTGCTGGAAGAGACTGTATCTGCATTTTTAACCAGCATTTATACAGTTTTAGGTCTGGACCGCTATGCTTTATGCAGCATTATTTTACTAAGTGTGATTGATTTTTTTACACTTCATATTTTGAGGTAATACTTTATTTTGATGGTCCATTTGAGTATTAGTAGACTGTCTGTTTATTATCTGTTGATACTGCTGCTAAACAGACATTTAACTGACTATAAGAAACTTTGCAAGCACATGTCAACTTATACTAACCCTAATCCTAACTCTAACCTCCACCTAACAGTCTACTTATAATGAAATGAGAATTAGTTGACATGTAGATGCAAATGTAACTTCAACAACAAACAGACCATCAAAATGAAGTGTGACCTATTTTGAAATTATATAATTTATTTCAACTGATCAACTACCCAATAAAATTAACAGTATGTTGACTCTTTGTGTGGATTATGATTAAAGTGTTTTGTTGCCTCTAATATATAAAAATCAATGGAGATTCATCCTATGACTAATCAAATAAACATTTTGCTCACACAACCATTCCTTTCTGGTTTCTAAGTTACAAATCAGAAACATGTATTGCATGAGCAATATCAGAATCGGCCATGGAAAAACATCATCGGTGCATCGATACATTTCACATTTTTACATCTTTCAATTTCAGATAGAAAAGTTTCAATCTGAGCTTCAGCAACAGTGCCATAATGTTTAGACAGTAGGAGGTCTAGCAAATCAACAAAAACACATCTTAATATGAGAGGCCCTCTAAGAACACAAATTCCAAAACCTGACTTGAAATAACCTCAAAAATGTTAAAAAATCAATCAGTTATAAAGGAGCTAAAAAAAACAATGTAACCTCAATCAATCTCAATAATTTGACCCAGATTATATAAATCAAGTTAAATTTATTTTATTCTTAAGCAGTCCTATTTTATTCTACTCTATTCTATTCTATTCTATTCGCAAACAGCAAACATATCGGTTATAAAGGAGTTAAAAAAACAATGTAAACTCAATTAATCTCAATAATTTGACCCAGGTTCTATAAGTCAAGTTAAATTTATT
>CAIGQQ010033238.1:685806-732805 GCA_903798035.1 Danio albolineatus
TATTCTATTCTATTCTATTCTATTCTATTCTATTCTATTCTATTCGCAAACATATCGGTTCTGTTTAAAGCAAATGTTTATGTTTTCTTCAGTGCATAACTAACATTTTGAAGATTTATTGTCCACCAATAAATTAAATTAGAGAAGGTCTCACATATACCTCCATTTATGCAGTAACTGTAATAGGAATGTCATGATGGCTAAATTAAATGTAAACTAACACAGTAATTACTAAGCTCAAATGACTGTAATGTGATAGCTCAAATAAGCAGATGGTGTTATCAAACTATAATCTCAAACGAGTCAAATAAATCATACCATCACTACACAAAAGGCCTTTATTACTTCACTTGAAAACAGGGAAAGAAAATACTCAGCATCATGGTGTTCGGTAAATATAGCTGACCCTTGAGATTTTGTTCTGCTCACCAGGTTTTTGAAAAGTGCGGTGACCTCTCGTGTGAACACGGCCAGGTTCAGGAAGCCTGTGGAGACCTCATTATTATCCTGCGACAGGTGACTGTTGCCCAGATTCTCCAGAACCTCTGTGTACTGCTCCTTATTCTCCACATGATCTGGCAACACAACGTCACACAGTTAACAATCCATAGACACTCCTGTCATTGACCTTTCTGCAGATAACAGGACACACCAGAAGTCGAATACAAAACTGTTTGCAACCCACTTTTCTTTGATAATGTGACACAGGACACTTGCGAAACAGGATATTCAATGAAAAACAAATGTAGGGTGGGACATGCTTTTATCCATTAGGGTCTGGAAAGGCCTCTAAAGCTCCATCTAAAATCATGAACTGATGCAAGCACTGCATTTGATCTTAACTATTCACTGGTTTGTGGTCATAAGATTTTGTTTTCTTTTCTTGTTTAAAATTGTATTCTAATAATAATTCTAATATATATGTAGGATTTAAATCAAACTTAGCTTTTCAACACATAGATAAAACGTGTCTATGCACACCTATACATTACTCACACATACACCTATACTATTGGATGTTCAAAGCAATGTATTATACTGTATTGCACAACATTTATTTAAAAAAAGAGGTGTAATTACAGATTTAGTTACAGATGTAAAGTACAATGTAAAAATATAAACGTACATAATAAGTGCATTGTGCCAAATAGTTAACTTCAAAGCAAGTACACATAGAAATTAAGACCATGATCTTTCAGAAATCCCTCTAAAATGCTAACATAAGCACAGACATTACAAAATTTTCAACAGTGATAAAGTTTATTCGTGTTCTGAAACCGTGTGATCTTACAAACCTCACCACATGATCAAATGAATAGAGGAAAACAGGATTTTGTGAAAATGATAGCAGCTGAAGCACAGCGAGCTCCTGGCAAGAAGACTGAAAACACCACAGGCTCAGTCTGCACTACAGATCAAAGAGCTCTCAGCTCTATGGCTAGAAAATAAACAGGTACACTGAGATAAGAGCCGAAGCAATGTTAAGTCATCTCCACTCATGATGATCACAAGTATTGTGTCACATACTGGGCTTTCCATGGGGACATCGCTGGAACATATATTGTGTTATAACTAGACATGTACACATTCTCCTGGACTGAAAAACACAAACAGCGTTCCTTATCCAGTGATCACTGCACTCTCCTTCTATGAGATGGGTTAGGGTTTTCACTGGTTTATCAGGAAGTTGCTCAAGGAAAAACAAAGACACCAATCCAGAAAATGATTTATACAAGTACTCTAAAATAAAGGTTTTATACCATTAACATTCAATTTCACTACACTAAATATTTTTTATACAGCATGTGAACCCAAACAGTTTTAGGGTAATGGAGAATGAAGTTTGTATTCCAATTCCAATTTATATGGATAATACTTAGGGATGCATTGATACCATTTTTTTGGAACCGATCTCATCCCAATAGCAAAATTCGACCGATACAGATCTGATCCCGATACTGTGCCATTTTTTTTTAAAGCATAATACAGTTTATATTGTTCTTGTAATAAACTCAAATAACTTATCTTCTTTAGTAAAAAATAACAGATATTGGCCTACAAATGGCACAATCTGACTAAAAACATGACGCCTACTGTAAACTAAGCTACACTACTAGCATTCGTTATGACATTGATCTGTTGTGGTCCAGCTTATGTTTCCTTTTTTCAATATTAAGATTTTTCTTTGAAATCTGTAATAGGCTACTAATCTGCAATAGGTCTGGTAAATAAAATATTAATTGAAATTAAATTACAGCAATATTCAGTTTCAGAGTATCCTATATTAAACTAAATAATTTTCTGTTAATGACTATATTGCACCCGTCAGTTTCACTTTTGTTAATTTAAATCAACTACTTTGACCACGATGTGCCAGGCTTTAAATCTATTCACAGCACTGAAAGTATTCCCCTCAGAAGAACTTAGAGAGAACAGAAACTTTTAATATTACAGAGTAATTGTACGAAGTGGTGCACATCGTGTGCGTGAATGAAGCGCTTGATACATCACTGAGACAGTGAACGGGATCGGTGTGTCCCTAATAACACTAGAATTAAATGAGAACTCAGCATATTTATTATGAATATGACAAGAAGTTGTATGATCAAGATTTTTAAGAGAGTTAAATATAATTTCGAAACTAGACACAATTAGAGGAATTCAACATACTTTCAGAAAAATGACCAAAAATTAGGGGATTTTTTTAAGGTGATTAAATCAGATGTCTAGCTGACACTTCCGCTTTCATGGGCTCCAATCAACTGTGTTTTCCCAGTGAGTCAGACTTGCTCAAACAGTACAACACTTTACTCGCAGACGCCAAACACACTTCCCTGATCTGGAAACAGTTTTACTCTCTAAGGCATCTGTGAGCACTTTCAGACACACAGCTTTAATTTGTATTGTTAATTCATTTCTTGACATGTCTGAGAGCTGATTTGTTCCAGAGACCATAGGTGAAGCCCAGTGAACCTTGAAGCAGATCTTGTTCCCTGCTTTTTAGAAAAAATGACCCCAATATCAGCACTTAAAAGAGCCCGCCACATCTGTGTTATTGTGAGCATGTCTTCAGCAGCATTTAGTTCACAGTCAGCGGTTCTGTTTTAAACTATGACACTGTTGGGTTACAGGCAGATGCCAAAATATAGACTAAATAAACAGCTCTCTAAATGACCTACAGAGGGTCACCTGTATGAATTCATTCATAAAATACATTCAGCTTCCAATTACATTTCGTTGACCTGTTTTATGTTCCACCAGTTAAATTGAACAAAACAATGATTGATTTTGCTTACTCTAAAATACACTAAAATAAAAACTAAATAGTCACAATTCAGTTTTCATTTTGGATACATGGCATATTACTGAACTAAAAACCTTTGTAATGCACACAAACACAACAGTAGAAACATCAGATGTTGCTAAGAAATGTTATGACATTAAACATTTGCAAAGGATACTGGTGTAATAATTGTGGCGAGTCTGGTACCTATAAAACCTAAAACTTCTCCTCGAAAACAAGAAAAAACATGGAACAATAATGGGTTGAAAAATACGGCAAACAACACACATTTAAAGCCCCAATATTTTGAAGAAAATTTGTATAAAATGAAGTTTGCTGTTATTAAATGAGTTTAACACTAAAACTACCCAGGCAATCATTTTGACCATTTTTCATTTTTGCAATTTTTATAACTAAATAAAACCCATAAATATATGTATGTATATATGTATGTATATATATTGTTCTCTGCCTTTAAATATGCATGTCTCTGTTGCCAAGCAACTTCCTGCTAACAAAAACAAGACTTTCTGATAGCAAAAACATAACTTTACTTCAGATGTCTTTTTAAACAGCATATCTAGTTAGGCATGGGCCGGTATAAGATTTTGACGGTATAATAACCTTGGATAAAAAAAAATCACGGTTTGACGGTAAGACGGTATTGTGTTTACTGCTCTAAAATATATTGTTTTAAGGCCCAATCCCAATTCTCCCCCTTAGCCCTTCCCCTTACCCCTACCCCTCGTTTTGCACGTTCACGTCAAGGGGTAGGGGTGTCCCAATTCTCTTTAGCTTGAAGGGGTAGGGCTAAGGGCAAGGGGTATACACCCCTTCGAACGAAGATTTTTCAGGACCACACTTAAAACGGAGGGGTAAGATATTTTCCCAGAATTCACCTGCCTCAGCGGCAGGATAGCTGAACCCGGAAGTAAGGAGATCCACAAATTAGTATTTTTTGTCATTATTACGAATTTTTACAACAAACAAAGATATGTTTGAATATATTCATAACCGCGTTCGTCTTTTACCGTCATGCTTTAAAAAAAAACAAAAAAAACCCGCTAAATTTCGCGATCTATTATTCATAATCATAACTCTAGTACAGCGGTCCCAGAACATTCTGACACACGATGACACTCGAATACCCTGTCAGTAATGTCTAGTGTCTGGGAATGAGCTTTTACAGTGTCTGCTATAATGTTATTGTTGTTTTCATGTGTTTACATAGATGAGTATGGCCACGGAGTAAATACACAGTACAGTTACGATCTTATTGCCACATTAGATCACATAATATACGCCTTCAGTGATTTCCTGAAGATAAGCACCAAACAATAACACAACTGGAATAACTCTAGCAGTCGTGATCGTCTGATCTCGTATGAAGCAAGAGATCGCGATGACATGATGACATGTGCAGGTGTTGAAGTGCTGTCCCAATTCTTAGGGGTAAGTTTTGAAGCCCTTCCCCTTAACCCTCGGTTGTAAGGGCCAAGGGGAAGGGCCAAGGGGTAGGGGTACAAAACAGAATATGGATTGGGCCTAAATGTCTGGCTAAAAAACAAAACCTGTTACCCCCTTTGAACACAATATATTTTATTTTCAGAAACATTTCAAATATTTTGGGGCAGTAAGCATATGAGGCTAAATAATTCACGTGAATCATTGACTTCTGCTGTCAACACATACCTTAGGAACGGTATAGCAGAAAATTTTGGCGGTATGAAAACCTTGACTTTTCCATACAGCAGTATACCTTGAAAACGGTTATCGTCATGCCTATATCTAGTGCCGTAAAAAAGCCTTCACCTCTGCTTTTGAAAGTGAAAATGAAAGTGAGGCATGGACACTCGTGGGTAGTACACATTTATAGGCTTACCAAAAAGATCGAATTTTTAGGGTAATAATTCAGAGAAATATGACAGACATTCAAAGCATAATTTTAATGTATCTCAATAGAAGCTTTCAATGTAAATATGACGTGACAACTTGATGTCTTAAAAGAGAACGGTCAGAATGACCACTATGGTAATACTAGTAGGTAACGAATTCTTGTAGTTCTAGTGTTAAAACACCTTTAAACTAATATTGATCCATGGTGATGACTAGTGACAAACAATGTAAATAAAATCACCTGTGTGTTGCATTTGTTAACCCTAACCTTAACCCTAACTGAAAAATGTATTCATCAGCATGCATAGTAGTTTTTCAGTTTTCAAACATAATGCTTGTGTACACATTCACATCACAATGCTTTTAGAACTGCTTTATTCTGTTTCACTGTTAGTATTTTTTAACGTAAGGATGTTCATTAATAGAATATCACTGCTCAAACAAACTTTTTCCCCTCAATGAAGAACAGGAAACAACTGCTTAGAGTATATTGGGGCCTTAAAACCATCAGGTTCGAATCTCAAACCACAATTATGAGCAATAGTAATCATGATGATGGCTGCCTTTGAAAACAACCACTAACTGATCTCAACAAACGTAAAAGAGATTAGGAGTGAAGAGTAAAAACGGTTTGATGAAGGAGGAGCTGATAAATACTCTAGCTCTGAATCATTATGATATGAAAACAGCAAAACAGTCTTTATGGCTTCTTGCACAAAACATCTACATCCCAGAATGAGAAGGATGTGATGAATCAGAAAAAGTGTCAATTTTATCAGGTTCAGGTTAGGACTCACTCATAAACTAGTCCGTTTATCTCCACCACAAGCTCACAGGGGCAGGAAACTGAGGCCCCGCAGTAGTAGTGTTACCGGAATGAGCCATCTGATTTCAGTTAGAGAGAGTGAAAGAGGAGGAGATGATGTGGGGTCTCCTCCTCTGCGTTTAGCGCAACAGTGACTCACAGAATTGAGAAATGGGGCTTGTGCCCTCAGAAACGAGAAGCGGGCAATTTTGAGACACACTTTCCAGAAACCAGAAGCATTCCAGTCAGGAATTTGTAAGCACAGTAATTTGCTGAACATTTTAAAATGAACATGAACACTGAAAATTTAAAAATGGCCAGATTTGATAGACAGCAGATGTAAACAACATACAGATGAATCCCCCTGATGTTTCAGTGTACAGTAAAGACACCAGTGATGAAAAATTCTAATTTAATTATGTGATAAAGTTTCACAGTAAATCCAGCCAAACTGCTTCCATACTGTAGGTGACCATGTGCATCAAGTATAGTCAAAATAAGGCACAGAAACTATATTTGACCCAGCATGAGGTCATTAGGAGAACCTGGGGTTTATTTTCTATATTCTAGAGCCAATCTGCTCTTTATTTGAGATTAATAGATGTGAATTGCAAGTCTAAAAACGCAAGTCTGTGCCACAAGGTACATGTTAGCCTGTCATAAACACAGAGAGTCAGCCAGTGGACAAAACTAGTGAGAAGAAACATTACAAAAACATCTTGATGAATATGCATTTGTGTATTTTTTTCTTTGATATTTATCATTATTATTATTATTAATAATAATAATCATCTTTTTTATAATCATATTAATCTTTTTTCCTTAGATTTATATGTATCAAAATTCTAATTGCGTGTTTTTTGTGCATGTCTTTGTATATATGCATTACATAATACTTTTTAAAATGTAATCTGCAATGCTTTGGCAATACTTGACAAGTCATGCCAAAAAAAAAAACTTTTTTATTGAATTGAAAGAGAGACAGACAGAATAAGAGAGACTAAATGATGTCACTGCATTCTGCTCCAAAACTTCCGGACTCTATTATTCCATTTCTGAGCCTTCATATATTGTTGTGAACAATGAGAGCCATTGAAGCCGACAATGGTGACTTCCACTGTACTTGACAAAACACTTAAATAAACAACCAAACCTAAAGAACACAAGAAAAGTAGACCACACTCACTGAGTCCAGAGTTGTGGATGGCCTTCACGATTTTCTTCATCTTCTGTAGGGACATCTGGTCCTGCTCTAGAGTCTAGTGCAATACAACAGAAAAAAGAGAAACGCATTAGCATAAATACGATCAGATACACTGCTCAAATTAATCATTGACAAAAACACTATTTAACTTGTTGCGGGGCAACACCTGATTGTTTCTAAAGGATAAAGAGCAGAATGTTTGTTAATGCAGGTAGACTGTCAAGAACAGGTGAATCAAACCTTACGAAAGACAACACCACCTCTAAATGACTCAGACACTATTTACAGTAAAGAAATAGCACAGTGAGTGACTGAGACTTGCCTCCATGGGAATAAAGTATGAGTTTAAATACGAGCGTTTTTTGGAGATATTATTTGTGTTTTAAAAAAATAAACTTTGTACATAATCAGTATGAAGTCATTTTTATCCTCTCCTCACAATGTAAACGATACTTGAAGGTGAAAATCATTAAGGAGTTTCAAACCACCTTCACTTTGTGACATAACAACATACTGATATTACCAGAGACTGTTTAGTCTGATCAGTGCCTCATAAATCAGTGTCAAGACAAAACTGCCTTTAGTTCTGTTTTATTTCTGTCTGTAGGATTTTGGGCAGCATCCCGACATGGGCTTGTGAGATCCAGAGGGCACGAGTCCACTGAAGCACTGAAAATGCCAGCATTATTCTAAAACTTCTCAGCATTGAGTGACTGCTGGAGCTCTGAGCAAAAAATTCATGCTATTGACAAACAACACAACAAAATAAATAAATAAATTTGCCCAGCTGAGAAATTTAGGACTGCACAATATAGTTTTAGCATTGATATCACAATGGATATTGCATGATCTGCAATTTCAACATGTGATTATGATTAACCAGGAACCACAGTTAGATAAAAAAGAAAAGGTTTTACAAATGCTTGAAATGTGGCTCTCAAATGACAAGTTGCTATCAAGAATCACCCCCAAATTTTGCACTGAAGATAAGGACTGAACTAAATTTATTAATAAGAAGTTTGTCAGCTATACAATCTGTTAATTTTGTGAATTCATAAGACCTGAACCAAGCCAATGCAGTTCATGTAATCCCAACTTCATTTTCAAGCCTATCAAGGAGAATGTGATCAATAGCATCAAATGCAGCACTAAGGTTTTATCTTCACACACGAGATTTGTTGAACTGAAAGATTTTTATTTGGATGTATTTTTAAAGCCTGACTGTGTAAGCACTTCAAGCTAATTTAAACCACATGGGCACAATAAATTAAAAGGTTTGTAGCTTTAACAAAGAATAATGTATTTAATCGTTAATACAATGAAGACTACTTCCTGTACCGGAAAACTCCACGAAAACATTAAGCAATGTTCATGTCATTTGTATCTTTGTTTTACAATTGATTTTGACAAACAAAATTTTCCAAATCAATCAAAAATTATGAATTCTTGCCAAATAGAGTCAAGTCATTTACTGCAAAAAAACTAAATAATCCAAATGTCTGTTTTTGTTTTTTAATATCATGCAGTCCTAGGAAAAAAAGCTTTGGTGGATATGTGCTCTAACTCAGAATCTCACAAGCTAAGCACAAATCATGTTCATGTTTTAACACTCAGACAGACAGATGGCACACACATGACCTTTTGTTTACACTGGTATAGAACGATTTACTTCATTTACGTTCTTTAAAAAAAAGTCTAAATGCTTGCTTGTGTGATCACGTGCACTCTGAGATGTCTGAACATGCAGGTTCTTTCATAGAAACATATCATGTCTTGCCATATGCATTTTATTTCCTTGTGTTATTTTAACATTTGTTTATTTTTCCAGGTTTTCCTGGTGCGAGGGTTCGACCTTGAGGATTTTGGCCAAATATCTTTTTATCAAGCCTTCTTTCAACAGCATTGATGAAACAGATGGGGGACACAACACTGCATCAAATGACACTTCCCACGTAAACTTAGTGCCTAGAAAAAAAAATGGTGGATTTCAAGTATGTACAGTAGTACAAACAATCTTGAAAGTTATTTGAGGTTGTTTGTGGTCATCTTAGGATAAAAGTTCCCAGGAAGGTTTGTCATCTCATTACATCTTAGATTTCAAAGGTTATGAGTGGGTTTAAGGGGAATGCGAATCCACATAATGAATGTCAAATGAAAAGCACATGCCTTGTTTTTGTATCTTTTTGTTTTAACACGCACACACACACACACAGACATATATATAGATCCCACAAAAATCAAAGAAATTTTCTCATCATTGATTCTACTTTCATCTGTCACAAACATATGGGTTTCTTTTTTTCAGTTGAACACAAAAGAAGATATTTTGAAAAATGTTGAGAACCTGCATTGACTTTCATAGTATTTGCTTTTTCCTACTATGGAAATCAATAGTTACAAGTTTCTAACATTTTTCAAAATAACTTCTTATGTGTTTAACAGAAGAAAAAAACTCATAATCACTTGAGGGCGAGTAAATATTCCTTTATTGGTGAACTATCCCTTTAAACCAGTAAGAGAGTCCATGTCTTGCTTCAACGATAAAGTGTCATACACCGTTACCATCATGTTCTTTTTACATCTGTAGAAACGATATAAACTCAACTGTATCTCATAAGGAAATGCAGATAAAGTGACCTGTATGAATAGTAATAGAGTGAGATCAAATAAGGTTTATTTATACGATCAAGTCACATAACTAACATACGCAAATTATTCGTTATTGTCATAACAGTATAAGCTACTAGGGACGTGAGATAAATTAGATTTATTTTATATGCTGATTATTTATCTGAATTTGACCAATCAGATGAGGCCTTAGTATCGTTATCCCCATATCCAAAGTAGGTGCTGCTCTGCTATTGGCTAGCGCAGCCTAACGGTGAACCAAGAGCTGAAAATGAATACTAATGATGACAGGAGTCCCGACAAAGAGAGGAAAATGACAACAGCCAATTAGAGTCAGAATATCCACCAAGCTTTTCACTTAGTGTTTTAAACAATAAAAGTTTGCACCTTGACACTTTTTTAGTCTGAATTAGAATTAATTAAATCAGAAAAAATAAATATTTTACCCTTTTATTCTAATATTATTACATAAATAAATGATTTAATAACATAACCAATAAAAACAGCATTTTTCCACTGAAATGTTACAAAAATCGAAAGAAAGGAAAATTGTTATAGTAATAATACTCAACTACAATATAAAATATTTTTCCAGTATCGTGCAGCCTTAACTCCAATAATTACCACACTCCTTTATAACATAATTAAAACACAACTTCATCACTAAGACCAGCTACAGTACCTCTAACCTTTAATTGCAATTTTAAAATTCTCTTCTCTCTTAATAATTCATGAATTATTATGAATAACAAAATTATGAATATATTCTTCCTAGATTTAGGGAATAATAAATACTGGTATCACCATGGGACGATAACCATTTCCAAGGTATACCGTGGTTTGGAAAAAAGTCAAGGTTTTAAATCCGTAAACATTTTCTGCGATACCATTCCCTAAGGTATGTGTAAGATTTTTTTTATTTATGTTTTTTTAAGGACAGCAGTACCTATCAAAGACAGCAGAAGTCAATGATTCATTTGAATTATTTAGCCTGACATGTTTACTGTTCTGAAATATTATAAATGTTGCTCAGATTAAAATGTTTTGTGTTCAAAAAGGAAAAAAGTTATTGTTTTTTTACCCAGACAGTTAAAAAGAATATATTTTAGAGCAGTAATTACAATACCATAAAACAGTGAAACTGTGATATTTTTGATCAGACTCTTATACTGGCCCGTGACTAATCACCATTAGGATGTGTAGCACCATATTGAATCCACATTATCAACAGAATTACATCATTAAGTCAGTTTACTGCCATGCCAACTCTCTCCACAAAGTCAAATGATGACACTAGGTTATGTGATTCTGTCAGTGGCTGGGGGAGTCATCTATACTACACTCAGAGGGAGTTAGGATGGCCAAAAGTAAATGCATTAGTCACATCAAATCTGCTGACTCGCAGGATCACGATGGAACTGTAGGTGTGTGCAGTGTTAATAGCACTGTCTGGTGACAAACAAACACACACAGACACACACACACACAGACACACACACACACACAGATACATATGAATATAGTTTCATTTCTGTAAACATTTAAAAAGCAATGTTTCAAATCATTAATTATTGTGCAATCAGAAGTATGCAGAGCAAACTCAGCTATCCCTGTGTGATCCAGGGGGGTTTGTTTATCCTTGACATCCTCCTTCAGATCATTCAACATGCTGCCAGCCATTAAACATAAAACAAACTGTATCTCTCAAACCCAAACAAGCCTTCAAACACTGGCCTTCATGAAAGCACACTGAAAGTTACACACGCACATTTTGCCAATGGGCATCAAACACACTTAAAGTTTCAATTTGAAGATTAAAAAATGACTGTAAGACTCGTAAAACTTATATTTGCGTAAATGATCCAGACAAAAATGCCATATCTGGACAAACAAGAACTGAGAGGGGTTTGAATTTATAATTTAAAAAAACTTTATGACACAAACATCTTTGACTCATTCAAGGAAATCAAACTTGCAGTCTTGCTGTGTTAATCATAACATATTCTTCCACCTTATTAGCTTCTTAGCTGCTTGTGTTGTTTAAGTGCCGCTTGAAGGCACAGCTCATCCTGAATTTTCATAATTTGCGTCACAGTTTACTACTCATCCTATTGTGATGTCATTCTAAACTGGTTTGACTTTAGTTATTGTGAAAAATCCAAACCGCTTTTATTCTACAGTCAAAGTGAATGGTTCATGATTGTTCCTGGACCCCATCTGCTTACAATGTATTAAAGTTGGAATTTTGAGCAAAATATCTCCTTTTGTGTTCCATGTAAAAAAAGTATGTCAAAAAAGACTGGAACATTGGCGAGTACCCGTAGTGTAAAGTAACAAACTAAAAATGAGCAATTCCAGCGTTATGGATGTGACATTTGCAGTAGAATCTTAAAACATAAACTGACAGCAAAAGTATTATGTTAACATTATATTGAAACATCTATTTGTATTTTCCAAAACAACTAACCACAGAGTTATGGGATCACAAAAATATCAATCTAAAAACATATTTTATTTTTTAAATGAGGAAACTAAACATGCGTTATGGATGTGATGAAAAAAGTCTGCGAGTTTACAGTATACTCTGTAGAAATTCTGTGAATTAAACTGCGCAACCCAAAAGAAACAATGCTAATCAAAAGGATAAGAGTCGGCTCACCATAGAACAAACATGATTTCTTTATTTTATTTGACATTTTAGTATTTATAAGGAAAAAGCTTTGTTATGGATGTGACTAGACATGGGCCGGTATAAGATTCTGACGGTATGATAACCTTGGATAAAATTATCACGGTATGACGGTATTGTGATTACTGCTCTAAAATATATTCCTTTTAAATGTCTGGTTAAAATACAGAACATTTTCCCCCTTTGAACACAATATATTTTATTTTGAGAAACATTTAAAGTATTTTGGAGCAGTAAACATGTCAGGCTGAATAATTCAAGTAAATCATTGACTTCTGCTGTCTTCATTCGTTTCAAAAACAAAAACAAACCCCAAAATGTAAATAATACAAAAACCTTAGGAAGGGTATAGCAGAAACTTTTGGCGGTATGAAAACCTGGACTTTTCCAAACCGTTGTATACCTTGAAAACGGTTGTCGGCCCATGCCTAGATGTGACAGATGTGAAATTGCCACTTGTATGACTTTAGTAAATCAAATAAAATTGTTTGAAAACACTGACAGAGAACTAAACACTATTTGAGTATTTTTACAGTACTGTAAAATGCAAGCCAACAGAAAAAACACAGAAACGGTTTCACTGTTTTGGCGAAAACAATTTTTTTTCATGACAAGGTTGACATTTGCATGGAATTGCTCAAATACTCAAGTTACTGTAATTGAGTAGTTTTTCACAGGAACTGTACTTCAGTGAGTAATTTTAATAATGTGTACTCTTACTTTCTCTTGAGTACATTTTAAGGGCTGTATCGGTACTTTTACTCTACTATTTTCGTTTAATCTGCAGTCACAACTTTATTTATTTATTTATTTTTTGTTTGTGGGGATTAGCTAAGAAGAAAAATCAGTCCTGTGATTCCTGTCCAATCAAATCACACAGAGAGTAAATCGCATCATACTGAACAACCTCAAGATACGGGTACTTTAGGCAACAAACGGTTTGGAAGCATTAAAAGTGTCCAAGATGATGCCCAACGTCTTTTTATGCAATGATCGAGAGACTGTTTACACTGCATGTCACTGATGAGAGAAGATGAATGATGTTTTTATTGTATGATGACTGAAATCTCCAAACAGCACATAACTATAACTAACAATAACTAAATGAACCTCAGAATGTTACGTTTTCACACACATGCACAAATAGCATGTAAACGCATCAGCATTCCACAGCATTTTACTTTTAAAGGGATTTTTCTGTATGACCACTTCCCTCTTGACACCACTGAGTACACGGTTTCAGGTCAGAGCGGTCTGAAAGTAGTTCCCAGTATAATATTCAAAGGCACCCCAATAATTTATGCTGTAATTATGAAAAGATGCTCAATTTGAATCATATTTAGGCAAAACTAAAGAAATACACATTTACTCTGGTAATATATTGAGGTCTTAAGAAGCAAAACAATCCATCTGTAAAGAAAACTGACATTATTTACAGAAACAATGCTTTCATTCCAAATCCTCGGCAAATGGTCCTGAGTAAGTTCAATTTCAGGTTCTGTAGGAGCCAGGGGTATTCATTTTGTTTTGCTGGAATACATTTTTCCTCTCTTAAAAGGATGGATGTCTGTAATGGCGATCTATTTCTTTCAGTTCTCAACCATTTCCATAGGGACTCGGCACAAAGAATTTGATCTGTAAAATCACAAACTTGCAATGTAACAGTTTACTTTATGTTTGTCAGGATAAAACAAAACTATATACACCTTTTCAAGCTTCAATTTAAATATGGTTTCGAAGAACGGTCAAAAGACTATCTACCATCAAGCCTCTTCCTTCTTTAAATTTTTTTTCCCGGTTGCTTACGCATACATATGACATATGACATTAGTTAACATAAGAAACGTCATGTACGTAATATCACAAAATAAGCAAATCAAATGCTATATCAAATAACAATAACTATATATCTCTCAACGCAAATCATATAATATAATAGAAAAAGTATTACAAATATCTATCGCACTCTAACAATACCATTAATATGAATTTACTTCCAATGTTGTATAGGGGGGGAAAAGTCAATGGCCAAAGGTCCATTAACAGGGTACATTAATATCTAATATAAATTTTTGGGGGGTGATCTTTATTTTAGTTTATACGCTATAGATTTGAGCTATGAATGATTATTAAATTTAAATCCTTAGTGGGCCTTGAGAACCACTGCTCTAGAGCACTGCAATTCCCATGAAAAAGGCGGAAATAAATGAAAGCCTTCCACTGTACCAACATGCCCAGTGTTATCATTTGCTGGCAGAGCTTCTTTACTCTCCATTAATATCCACACAAATACCCACAGATGAGCCGGCAGCAAAAGTCACACATTAGATTTATATTACAACACCCCATCACAAGCACTGAGTCTGTTATCAGTCTGGCCTCTCTGTAATTAACTATATTAACACAGTTCTCAGTGAAATGATGCAGCTGGGGTTATTCTGTGATTGTGCTCCCGTCATTTCAGCCTCATTGTTCATGACTCAAGCCAATAACTTGCAACATAAAAAGCGCCCTGAGCAAGTTTACTTGGCCTCATGAAAACAGTCTTTTCCTTGTTGTGACTCCTGTGCCATCCCCTGACTCCAAACCACAACACGAGCCAATAAAACAATAAAAAGTGCAGCGGGTCATTCAAACCACTAGGAGAAAGGCTCATTAACAAAGTTCTATTAAATGGCAAAAGGTCAGTTCTGTCATTTACACAAACATCCCAGAAAGGTACCAAGTTTTCCTACTGATTCCCATTACTCTAATAACCTTCACAACCAAACAGTGAGCATAATATGTAGCATTTAATTATTCTCCTGTTAAACACTACTGGTCAAACATTTCAGATAAGGCTTTTTTATGTTTTAAAAAGGCTCTTTCAGCATCATTACTCGTCTTGAGCGATGCAAGATCTTTCATAAATCATTCTAATATGCTGATTTGCTGCTCTCATTATAATCAATTACTATTGCTGAAATAATATAGCCTATAATAAAAAACATCATAACTCTTTTGACTGTCAGTTTTGATCCATTTAATGTGACCTCATGTACAAGAAAATTATGCTTTCAATACTTTAGAATGATATGGTTCTACAAACATATTAAGCAGCACAAAGTTTTTATCATTGATCAGTGTGATTTCTGAAGTATCTTGAGATTTTGCATATTTTTGAGAGATGATGCTGAAAATTTAGCTTTGAACCACTTTAATAAATCACACACACACACACACATACACATATATACATATACATAGAGTAGTCAACATCTGAAGTGGATCAAAAAGGTTTTTCAAAATGATCCTAAGTCAAGAATGGATGTTAGGTTAGTTATGACAACTTTGATGAAAGGTTTTGATCCACTTTAAATGTTGACTACTGTATATTATAACGATTAAAATAGTTTTTTGTGTTTGAGCAGCAGATACACTTTCCCAAAATAGGCTATAATACTTTTATTGACAATAAACGTTACTGGAAATGTACTTGTAGCGTCCTGAAATATCATTAGATTTAAAATATTAGGGTAGTTAACTTTTTGCTAAAGGCGATGGACCAGACGCAACAAGTATAACCAAAACCTAATTTTAAAAAGCCAAATTCAAAACAATGCCATCTTCTCATGTATACCTTGTCTTTAAATAATTCAAGAACAATGTTTCTTGTGTCAGAGACTGAAGGACAGTGATTCACTCAGGTGTTTTCCACCTGTACACAGGTAAATAACACCGCGCTCGTCCGCGCGTTGCCCTATTCTTACCTCCTCGAGCGCGGCCACGGTGCTCCGACAGTCGCTCATTTTGGACTGAAACCCAGAGTTCCCCGGAGACGAAAGGTCCTCTTTCGCCAAACAAACGAAATCCGAAATACTTATTTTCTCCGGCATGTTTCCTACTGTAAAAAACCGAGGAACTTAAAATCCCAGCAAACGTTGTCAAAAACAACCACTTCAAGATCAAGCAAAGTGTAAATCCACAAGAAGGTCTTTTAAATCCACAAATGAGCGTGATATCCGAACCTCGGGTATTAAATTGTGTCTCATATCTGCAACGAAAGGCGAAACAGTCAGTCTTCTCTGTGTTCCGCCGTATGAGAAAGTCGGTAAAGTTTCTCTGCACAATCAGTCGACTTTCTCGGTGCCGCGCAAGGGTTCAATAGCGCGTGCCGCGGCTGGATTGCGCGCGAGAGGGAGGGAGTCATTCCATCATCACGTGGGAATGTTTGTATTCACTGACGAAATGAAAAGCGCGCGTTGAAAGAAAAGTCTTTACATTCATTTACTTCAGCGTCTGCTAAAATCATTCATCTATTTCAGCGTCTGCTGGAATAAAACACGAATCCGTTTTGGTGTGAAAGATTATGGTATTTGCAATGACTTCTTTTTATTGAGATTCACATTCCAATGAAAGCCACTTGAGTAGACTGACGTTGTCTTTCTTATTCATATGATAGGCCTATAGATTCTATAATTGAAACACCTTTACCACATTTAACATATCTTTACAATACCATAACACTTTTTCAAAAATTGATCTGCTATATGATTTTGAATAATGAAATCCCTTATGAATTACCATTATAATCTATATAAAACAAGGTAGGCCTATAGGTACAATTGGAGAAAATGATAATAAACTAAATTGTGCATTAATTTATATTAAACAAATATACAAACGTTTAAACTGTAAATGAATAGGAGAATGAAATGATTTTTGGACACTTCATTTTATTTGAAATGTAATTAAATAAAAAATGTTTTGCATATAAATGCAAGTGTAATTGATTTTGACCCACTGAACTAAGTTATGCCTTCATTTTTAATTTAAATATTCCTTCAGTTATTATTAGAACATGTGTGCTTATTTTAATAATGCACATACATTAGTTAACATGAGAGAATAGTTCCAGTTGTGTTTTTAATGTGACTATCCCTAATGTAAAACTAATAGGCTATACTCATTCAAATAAGCTAACAATGTTTCATCTGAAATCTTTTACTCACACAAACTGTTTTAAGTCTTTAAATTAATTAATATAATGTAAGACGAAACTTTGACCACGTTTGAGTTACTTTCCAGCATATATGTACTTTTTTGTCTAATTGTTTCTTATTGTGATTTGGAGCCTAACACCAACGAAAAGCATTGTGCGTACACTTTCCCTCTTTATTCAGGTGTCAATGCACATAAGCCATTTTCTTATAGACACCATATGTGAGCGTGAATGAACATGCTCCATCTGCTGTAGTCTACAGTTTAAATGAAACCCACTCCTTTAAAAAGACAAAGGCTTTGCTTCACTGACACTGAAAAGGTTTATCTTTTTTTCCAATAATTCTGAGCCATCCGATTTGAAAGGTGAAAATGAATAGTGGCGCTCTGTTGCATCAGAGCAGCAGAAACTCATAATGGTTTCTTATATTCCTGATGTTTTGTAAGAAAATCCTCTCCTGCAGATATCGTAGAGGCATGTCGGTTCTGCCTTTGGTCTCTTTAAAGCTGCACACCTTGCCGTAGCCTTCAACAATACAGAGTATAATATTACAATATGATGTATTGTGCTGGACATATATCAGCCATGCGCAAGACTTTCAAGGTGGATAATATGATTTTTACCTTTGTTGGAATTCAAAGACATTTTACATTAGATGTATGCAGGGTTGGGCAAAAATACATTGAAATGTATTTTAAAATAAAATACCAAAAACCTCCGTTTAAAGTGTATCAAAATAAACTACATCATACATCAGCCACAAATTGTCTCAAAATAAAATACCGTGTTATTTCGAAAATACTACAAAATACTTATACAAAGGAGCATAAAAATTTCTTCGCCAACCTTCCATCAACAGGCCTATCTTATCAATCGCTTCTCTGCACCTCATTCACCTCTACTGTACATGAGGAGGTATTCATGAAAATGTAACTCGAGTTTCTCTTTGACAAATTTCACACAGAAAGTCCTGTCTTGAAGATGATCTCTTTAATGCTCACTGTAATGCAGATAATGAGTTGGAATATAGCACTGTATCTCTCTCTATCTCTTTATATTGTGAAAATTGCCACCATCTCTTTACAGTCTTATATTTTAAAAGGGTGGCATATGAAAAGGTTTCTTAAATTTTTTGTATATAATTCTCAATGTAAAATCTCCAGTTTTAGTAACTTCCCTAAATTATGTTTTTTTTGCAGTTGTACTCTTCAGTACACAATATAAAACACAATATCTGTTTTTTGCTACCTGAATTGGCTTTTTAAAATACTTTTGTTTAATGCTGATTATTTTGTCTTATTTATTCTGTCTTATTTTGACTTGCTCACGAATCTACCCCTGCTGTTTGTCTGTTACTTTCTCTTAATGTGATGCATAATTTCCATCCATACTCCAAGCATTGATCAACTTCTTCAGTATTAATGATTTTTTTTTCTGATCTCAAGCCTTGACAAATGAGAAAATGACACTATTAAAGGTCACTTAAAGTATTTTACAGTAATTTAAAAATACAAAAATACAAGACACTAAAGTATTTTGATAGAAAATATTAAGCCATTTTCATCTACATCAAATACAAATTACAAAACACTATTTTGTATTTAAATACAATTTGTAATAAATAAATGTATAAATAAATACTGCCCATCCCTGGATGTATGCATGAAAACAGCACTCCTGAACATGTATGTTTCTGCTTTCCCCTTAAGGTTTAAATTGGTAAAGTGCATTTAAAGTAAAAGTAGGTATGCACAAGAACCGAATTAAACTTTACATCAAACTTTGATTCCCGCTTTTTATGTGATTATATTAACAAATTTTAATCTAATTTTAAGACTAAAAAGAAAAATAAACTTAAATAAATTAGGTTAACCCAGTTTGCTGACCTTAATTTCTGCAAAGTACACCCCATCCCCCAATGCACAATATATTCTCTCTTGCTCACACAGTATTCTCTTCATATTCTGTATTGGCTTCATGCGTTATTGTTGATGTAATGGTGGTTTTGTGGCCAAACAATACTCTCTTTCTCCCCCTGGCTGCAGCCCCTCTTTGTGTGGCTGCTTTGTGAACGAGCCTGCATTTATGGGTGGACGTCACTCTGGGGGAGAAGAAGAAGGAAAGTGGGTGAAAGAGAGGAGAAAGGAAGTACGATGCAAAACTACAGTAAGTTATTGAGGCAAAGTACCATTTCATTGATGCCATATATCTTTGTCATTTCCTCAAAGGCAAAGTTCACTTTACTGTGAATTTTCACATTTAGCAAACAGACAAAGTGCTTACAGATAACACCAAAAGGTGGAATCTAAAAAAATACAAATAACTGCAATTTAGATATAATATAAAATTACAAACATACAATATTTAAATATGGACACACTTCATATAAAGCACAAATATGAAAAAATATATATAGTATTTTTTGATAAATGAAGGTATTTGACTTAATCTGTTGTGTTGATTTTATAGTTGCTATTCGTAACAACAACTATAGTAATAAACAAATCACTATAGGTTAATGGTGTAGTATAGGTCTATACTATACCATATTTTACTGTAGTAAATTAAAAACTAAAAAACTAAAATAAAACTAGCCTTGTACAGTAGTGGGCTAGTTTATCAGTTTATCAGCACACTGCATAATTCATTAACAGAGCTGTGAAAAATACCGAGCACAACAGCATGGTCCTAGAAACACTACTAACTATAAATTACTATAGTATTTTTTTCATGTGGGAAAGAAGTAAACCTTGTAAGTCCTGGCTTTTGTCCTTTTTGTTCTGTTTATTCTTCAGTATCAGCCAATAGTGTGGATTTGTGGGCTGGACCTGCGGCTGCTGAAGGAAAAGTGAGGCGTGTTCCAGGAAAGGTTCAGCAGCAGCTCAGAGCAGAAACATTCCCAGCAGACGGATCCTCCCATCCACACTGTTGACTCTAGTGCTGGAGAACGGTCATTTATCCTGTCTTGTCACACCGAGGAGGCCACGTTTACCGTAAAACACGGCAAAAGAGAGAGGAGAGATTCTTTTTTTTTTCTTTTCTTTTTTTTAATACAGTTAAGTAGCGGGAATATGCGTGATGAAAACAATTATAACACGCCCTGCACAGAATTAACACCCATACTGGTCATAAAATAAGACACAGATCCTCCCTTCAAGTCATCATATGTGTGTTTATAAACCAGTTCACAAGTAATTTTTGTAGCTAATGACAGACTGGTGTAAACGGTTACTGTTTAAAGTCATGGTTATAAATGTGTTTTCTGCGAGGGTGTAACTGTCTGTCGTCTGGGGAAATACAAATATCCTCCTCTGGAAGCACTTCGGGTGTGATGATTTGTGCAAACCTCTTTGAGGCGGATTAGTTTTCCACTTTAATTTAGATTCGTGACTTCACAGTGTTTTTTTTATTAGCCTAAAAGACTCTAGACTATCTTCTTTAAAATATACACCTATGTAGGCCTGTCTATAACCCCTACAGGGGATAGCATGCCTATAGCCTTCCTTAAAGAGATAGTTCACCCAAAACTGAACAAACCTGATTGTGTTCTTCTCATGAAAACAAAAACAGTCATTTAGGAAAAGGCTGAAAAGTTGTAAGCATTGACTTCTATAGTATATGTTTTTCCTAGACATCAGTGGTTTCCAGCTTCTAAAATTCTTTAAAATATCTCCTTTTGTGTTCAACAGAACAAGGAAAGTTTGGAACCACTTCCTTGAAGGCGAATGAGTGAGTGAAAATTTCATTGTTGAGTGAAAAAAGTTTTAAATGTTTTAATTTAAGTTCTAGGCATATTGCATTATCAATTTGCTAAATAAATAAATTAATTAATCAATTATTAATTATTAATTAATTAATCAATACATATATATTATTCATGTAGAATAACAAACTACATTTTTTGGTGAATTCTTTATTATGTAATAATGTTTAGACTTAGAGTAAACAAATGTTTTAAAGTAAAACAGGTGTTGTTTTTTTTAAATGTATTACTTAGCTTAATTAAACTGTAAAGACTTTAACTTCATTATTAAATATTAACTAATAAAGTCTAATAACTGGTGGTGAAAACAAGTAGTTTAATCTGTTTAATTTAATTTACAAATACCTTGTCATATGCCATATTGAAATGTGAAAATGTTTTAAAAAATATACTAATTTTTGAAATAACAAAATGATTCTGCAAGTTAAAATAATAATCCATTATTTATTGTATTGGGCGCCACGGTGGCCTAGTGGTTAGCACGTTCGCCTCACAGCAAGAAGGTCGCTGGTTCGAGCCCCGGCTGGGTCAGTTGGCATTTCTGTGTGGAGTTTGCATGTTCTCCCCGTGGTTGCGTGGGTTTCCTCAGGGTGCTCCGGTTTCCCCCACAAGACCAAAGACATGTGGCATAGGTGAATTGGGTAGGCTAAATTGTCCGTATAGTGTATGAGTGTGAATGTGTGTGTGTGGATGTTTCCCAGGGATGGGTTGCGGCTGGAAGGGCATCCGCTGTGTAAAAATATGCTGGATAAGTTGGCGGTTGATTCCGCTGTGGCGACCCCGGATTAATAAAGGGACTAAGCCGACAAGAAAATGAATGAATGAATATTTACTGTATTTTGAAGTATAATAATATCATGCATGTTCATCATTGCAGTACTGGATACAGTAGTCAACATTGTCCTGCACCAATGATGGTTTTGATCTACCTGATGGTTTTGATCTACTTCAAATCTCAACTGCTTAATTATTATTACTTAATTACACGACTATTTTGAAAGCCTTTATGCCTATTAGGCATTACACTTATGTTATATTTTAAAGTTCAAGCTAAGTGGTCTGCAGAGACACAAAATAAATTATATAAAAAATATATCAAATATAAATATCGGTCAAAATGCTCTATCTTTCTCTTTGTGTGTGTGTGTGTGTGTGTGTGTGTGTGTGTGTGACAATGTGGCAAAAGTGAATTAGAAAAACTGAAACAGGCCAGTGCCTAAATGAAAATGCCAGAGATTTTACTGTGAGTGCTTCATAACAAATCTTATGTAACTTTATTATTATAGTGTTCAGTTTAATATTTGACCATGATATTGCACACAAGAAACATTCATTAATGTTGAAAACTAATAAATGCTTAATGTTATATATTTTTCAGAATATCTGAGCTTTTTTGAATATCCAGTTCAAAATAACATTGAGATTTTGCATTCTAAATGTGTTTTGATGCTTTACTTCAATGGCTATTTTTACATACATGTAACATGTATATAATTTTACTGCCCCAATAACACACATTTAAATTAGTGTATATTTGAAATCACTGTTCCATTACTGTAAGAACCAAGGACTTTAAAACTAAACCAGTTTCTTGACCGCACTGGTTCATAGCAAATATGTAGACATTTTGTAAGCATGTTACATTTGCAGACAACTTGGAATGAAGCAAAACTACAACTTTCTATCAGTCAGATCAGTCTGTTTTGTGTTTGTCTTGATATTCTTGTCATTTTCACTGACTCATCTTTAATGCATTTCCTCACTGTGCAGGTGAACCTTAAAGCTCACAAATTGCATGAAAATGCAGTCAAAATAAAATGGAGTTACCGCACCTGCACACACACACAACCACAACCAACGTGGGAGTTTGTTTGCACTTAATACAAGAGCAAAATTGTAACTTTGAACAGAAAGTGGTTTGTACACAAAACAACTCAGCTTTACACCAGAGCTTTATTTAATCACCACAATATCAAATATTAAGTGCTGCCTTTTAAAACAGATGGTCTTTATATAAAAAAAACACATCCTGAGACAATTACCAATTTCCTTCAAATACAAAACCTATAAATACAAAATCATTCTGTACAATTTAAAAACATAATGCTTATTAAAAACATTTTGAACAATGTGAAAACCCCCACTATAAACTACAATCAAATCCACAAAACTTCCAAAAAATAAATCAGTCCACACTTCAGCACACTCACGCATACACAGACGCACATTCAAGTTTCTTAGGACAGGACATTTGCCCACATGTGGGACAGTTGAGTGAAGCAAACCCCAAGTAAAACTTTGTACACACTTCCAAAGTCACGCTTAAGTTAATGAAATCAGGTTAACAACTCCTCAAAAACATTTTTGCTCAGTCCGACTGAGAAACCTTTGCTTCAGAACAAGAACAATTTTCACTGCATAACTGGCAGAGGGAATCAAGCTTTTCATAACGTCTCCAAGTGTGTAGCTCTACACACACACACACACACCAGATTGAAACAGTTAAATCCTGCTTCGTCTCTCCAGCTATAAAACCTACCATTCAGGTGGGGCAAGAATCCCAACTCCAAAAAGAAAAAAAACAACAACCCTGCATGGAAACAAAGTTCACTTTGTGTTCCCGGTGTTCAAACAGTATCAAAGGTTTCTGCCAGATTCCATTAAAAGTCCTTAAACTCAGAGAGTCCAGCAACGAACCCTTAGAACACCATTACCGTCATTTCAGGAACAACTGATCCTAAAGGCATCAAAAAGACTAGAAAAACACAAAGTCATCACTTTGAGTTACTCATTTGAGAATGCAAAAAGAAGCTGCCAAATCTGGACATTCCCTGAGGTTTCAGCGGTAAAACCTTGTTTCTTGAGGTGTTATGTTGAACTACATAATCATGTTTCAGAGCCATGAGACAGGCCACTGTTAGAAGATCAAGGTTATTACCTCACAGTGACAAAAAGATGGGAGGTAGAATGTCTTAGAAGAGTTTTTCAGCTCTCTGGTTTAGTGGAGTCTGATTTTGAAGCAGATGCCCACCGTTTTAACGCTCTCAAACACTCTCTATTAACACTTTCATCTATCTACATCTGCAGAAGCACCTTTGTTTGCAAACGGCTGAAAGAAAAGGTCACACAGCCCTCTGCTGGCGATGACTGGCAGTACTACAAAAATGAAAGCTGTAGAAAAGCTTTAAAATGACCTGAGTTGGATCTCATCATGAAATACTAATGAACATTCTAGTTCATACCTAGACAACGCAAGAACCTAGCGCTTGGTTTTTGGTCAATGCTTAAGTCATGATGACCAAAATCTTTGCAAATGGGCAAATATTTAAATTAGAAAATTGAAATAATTAAAAACAGTTTGACAAAATTAATTTGAGCTTTGTCAAAAAATATCCTAAAATAAACTATACACGCAGAAAGACCTTGCTGTAGGTAATATGGCTGACAGAAATAAAATATATGGCTTCATAGTGTACTAATCCTAACTCCTGGATCTCCTCTAGAGGGCGTCTAGATTCTAATCGCTATAGTAGTTAAAGGGAGAGTTCACCCACTAAAATGATGATTCTGTAATCATTTACTCCTCCACGTGATCTAAACTGGTTGTCCTCTGTTGAACACATTGAACATATTGTAAAAAATGCTGAAAACAGGGACACCCATAGTGTTTTTACTATTGATGTCAATGGCTTTCAACATTCCTCAGAATGTCTAAATTTGTGTTCAACGGAAACAAGAGACTTGGAGGACTAATAAATGATGACAGTATTTTCATTTTAGGGTGAACTATCCTTTTAAAATAGACATTCACTTTATTCTAGCCAATTCAGTAGTGCATTTAATACAAACTTCAATCTAGCATCAATGAGTGTTTTAAAAACACCAGTCTTCAACTTCAGCATTTGGGTCTGAATCGAACTAATAACAATTGAACTCTCAGATCATCAGTGACTGTTCGTCACACTGAACATCACACTCATGTTTTGAGCAGATCTCCCAGGTCGTAAGTGTCAAAGAAGTCTGAAACGCCCTCTCCGTCCTCCAGACCCCAGAGGTAGTCGTCGTGGCCGAGTTGAGGAGAGAAACTGACAAATGGGCCTGAGGGGTCGGATGCAAAGGCCATCCCGGGCAGCTGGTCTTCCGTGATCTGCAGAAGACTAGGAGGAAGATCCAGTATACCCTCTACGTCCAGCAGAGAGCCGTTTCCACTGGTACTCGCCGCCATTGAGGGCTGAGCCTTTGGACCTGTACAAAGAATTAGACTCTGTTAGCCTGTCAGTCAATTAAAAATAGGCTGTTTTTTTTAAATATGTTATTTGTTGATCAGAGCAGGGATTTTTAAAAAATCTTTTATGGCTCGGTTGCACCGACTGGTACAGTTTGGTATAGTGCAGTATGGTACAAAATGGCAAACCGTACAGTACAACTTTTTTGGGACCCTTGGCTATAGTATGGTACCAAAAAGAGCACAGCTAGACTTGCTGCTCAGCGTTATTGGTTTACAGAGAATTGGCATTTGTGAGTGCCAGATGAATGACAACATAATAAGCCGCATTTTTAAATAGACCATTTTGAGGGATGTAAACAATAACAATGGTCCTAACATATTTCACTTTCCAATTTCCATAGCTTCCGAGAATCCTAAAAGGTCCACATATTGATAATGTTATGACAGCTGTTGTAACGTTGAGGTAAGATTGAATTGTTACAGTTACTTTTAGTATTTACAGTTTTTACAGTTACTAAATAGCTTGACAACATGCAGAAAATGTTCAAGGGCCAGTGGCATGACCACATTGAAATGGTCTATACACAGCCACAACACCATAATATAAAATAACGACCCAAAACAACAAACCATGCTCAAACAAAGCTTATTGTTCTCTTAATACAAACAGCCACATGCCAAGAAGCAAGAACAGATCTGCTGTATGTCCTCCATTTTTGTTTATTAGACCATTCATGGCGCTCTTCCTTCTTCTGTTTGAGCTTACATCTACTCTTGAAATGATTAAATTGAGTTCACAAAGTACACCTAATGTAAATGACCCATATATCCTTCTCCTTTGAGCGACAATAATGTCAATCACTACTTTTTAGCTTCGACAACACATACCAGGTAAGGGTACTGTTGGCAGTGGAAATGCAAACACAATCAGGGGGACTCACACATTGATAAATATCCAGAAAATGTCTGGAACGACTTTACCGTTAAATTTATTAAATGAGCTTCCCGAATTTTTTTGGAAAAGACAGTTCACACATCCATTCAAAAATACCGGTACATTCTGACATCATTAACCAGAAATTACCTCTAAACGGCCACGCTTGTATTTGTAATCATAAAGGGAGTCAGGCGGTTGATTGTTTAACTTTTATTTAAAACTTTAGCATTCATGCAGCTGCTTTTGTCCAAGAGACAGACCAAATAACCACATAAAAAACTCGCTATCATCTGAAGGCAGAAAAAAAATCAGAAACAGAAAAGGCAGCTAAAAACAGCTTTGGTTATACATTTGACTACATTACAAATGCTGATTATATGCAGTAAATCTGAATGTTCTGATTGGCTATAGTAGACGTCTCACGTCAGCGCGCTCTAAACGTGAACGAGTTCTTTCCTGCAATTTCCTTCTGCATTCACACAGCACATTATTCTGCCGAATTACCCAATTAAAGTTACAACTTCTCTTTAAGGAAAATTGCTGGAACAAATTTACCTGTATATTTAAAAAGGCATCTGTTCACACGATCCCTTCCCGCCAAAAAGTCTGTATGTGTGAAAGAGGCTAGAGACTCCTAAATATAATAGCTCTCCAGTGAAGGATGCTCATCCTAAAATGTCAAAAGATGTTTCTAATTTCTTGCTTATATTTATTAATGTTCCTTCATTTATTTCAAGCAAATGTATATATTGTATTTATATTTAAATTCCATACTGAATCATACATCTATTTTGTAAAAAGATCTTTAACTATTACAGTATCCATTTTTGATGGAAAAATTATATTTCCTGTTAGTTAAGAAATATCAACAGCATGTGTATTAAAGAGCCCATCTTATGGATTTTTGAAAATGACCTTCCATGCAGTGTGTAACACAGCTCTAAGTAAAGTGAAATGTCCAGCTAAGGCTTAAATCTGAAAGTGCAAAGTGTTTAAAACGATTAATTCATCTATAAAAGAGTCGACTCATTGTTGTTTAAATGAATCGTTATTAGAACGAGTCTTTAGCCGTTTCGGCTTGAAGTCAACGCAAAACATAAGCCCTGCCCTCTAGTTGCGCGCGCAGACCCCGGGAAAATTGAACTCCCCGGCCCCGACCACAGACAGGAAGAAAAAGTGGAAGACAACAAGCGCTGTATCAAGTAAAAAAAAAAAAACAAGCACTGTATCGCAATAAGTGTTGTAGTATAACCAGCGGGACAGCAGTGACGTGTGATCTGAGTTTGATGGCAGCATAAAGATTTAGAGAGAAGTATGGGAGCTTTTGTAGTATTGGTTTTCGCGTTTTGCTCTTTGTAGACGGTCCCTAAGGATCGGTCTCTGCCGCCTGCGCATAGAGTTTAATATAATGCGTCCAGCGCGTAGGCAAAGCTAATTTTTAGGAAAATAAGGTCGTAGGTGATTGTATACATTTTGACGGTTGAAAAGAGGTGCTATATGTGTAGGAACAATGTTTCGGTCATGAGTTATTGATCCCCTAGACGCTATGCTCTGAAGTGCGAGGGAAAAGCTGTGTTATTTTTCCTACCTGGAAACCTCTTTTCCCTACCTGGAGTGGTTGAGTTTTTTTTTTTGGTAAAATACCTGAGAATTACATCCCCAACATGGTGCTGTGTTCGCGTCATTTCTCTGAATAGAGCAACACCAGCTTACAACGCGGGATTTGTTGCACGGTTGTTGTTAAAGGATGGATCAATACCCAGTTTATTTGGACCAGCATGTTCTTCCAGTCTTGTTCACTGTAATTAGGTAAATATGGATGTAGTTGTCTGTATTGTGTTTGCTCCGTGCAGCATGTAGCGGTAGCCATTTAGCTTACTGCCGAATGTAACTATTTGTTGGCTTACAATAGTCCATGAAGTGTTAATTATTAATGAATGTTGTTTGTTTTGATGAAGAATATAGCAATACGCTGTTGTACAACCGCAGTGATTTGTTTTCAATATGTTCTGGCATTGGGCTGCTGACACGGACGTGACGTGGTGACGTGACGTGGTAGCATCACGGAAAGGAGGTGCTTGGGGAAAAGACTCGCTCAGACGATTCATATGGGAGTCGGTGGGAAAATGAGGTAAAAATAAATAGATATTATAAGACATTGAAAGTGTTTTTTAACCTTGCATACATATCATCCTCTTGTTTGGGACTTCAAAAAGTGAAATTTAACCGTTCTCAACCCAACATATGGGCTCTTTAAATCAAATTTGAATGAATTGAACCAAAATTCAAGAATCAAATCCAGACTCAAATCAAAGACAATGGAATCAAATTGGCTTGAAGCCTGAATCGATACCCAATAAATAAAGATACTAAAATAAACATAATTCATATATACATATCTAGACCTAAACACAATTTGTTCAACATACTGGAGCAAGATTGAACTGTGTTCTTAATATTCCTTTGAAAACTACATGCTAATGTTTTAAAGTATTATTTACTTAAAAATAATATATTAATACATAACTAATTTAAATTATTATTTTTATTTTCATGGCGGTTCATTCCGCTGCAGCAACCCCAGATTAATAAAGGGATTAAACCGAAAAGAAAATGAATTAATGGATCTTTATTTTCAAAGAGACAAAACTCCTATTTAAATAGACAATATAAAATAGATAAAGTTTTTTTGTGGAAACCATGAAAATGCACTGCCATTAGTACATTTATTAGAGTATTCATTACTTGGATTAAGCTTCTATCTGTTTTTTTTTTTGTGTTTGTTTTGTTGTTGTTGGACTGTTCACACACATCTCATTATTCTTCCAAACACAGTACTCATTCAGCTGAAACATGTATTGTGTGTTCTTACAGACTACAAAACACATTTGACTGTTTTCAGCATTTCTTTGACAGTGGTAAGCAGTGGTAAAGCTGGTAATTGTCTCACCTTCGACTGGCTGGGGTTTGGCAGGTGGGAAGACGGAGGGTGTGGTGGCACTGGGGGTTTGTGGGTAATCTTTTCTGGGTGTGGCATTTTTGATGGGACTGGTGTACTCCAAACACTCTTCAGGACACAAGTAAACCTCGATAGGGCCGTTTTTGCTCTTCAAGTAAATCTGCAGAGAGCCCTACAGAAAGAAAGAAAACAAAACGCACATGAAATCTTCAAGCAGGCAGTTAAGGCTATGTTTGGAACATCGAGTGGGTGTACAGTATTTTATATTCCTAAAGGATTATATATAGGTTCAGTGCTGTTTTTAAATGATGGTTTGGTTTGTTTTAGAATTTTAGCTAAAACAACTTAAGCCATAAAAATCACATCACTAGATAAATGGGAGAAATATTTCTGACTATTAACGTTAGGAAGATATCATGGTCCACAAGATTTAAAGGGGCCACGAAACCCCCCTGTCTCAGCAGGGGGTTTTCACTCCTACAGTCTGGAAAAGCTCAGGAAAGTGGGTGTGTCCAGCTCTGTTTCGGTGGGAGTGTCAGGGGAGGGAAAGAGGGAAGGTGTTGCATAAAAACGGGAGTTTCCATTAGGGTACGCGCTGATTTTCAAACAGGCAACACACAATCACAGACGCAGGGGGACAAAGACAGTGACTGTTTACATCAACATCAGTAATCGAATTATTTGCCAAATGATTAATTTGTCGACTTTAACTGCAGTTTGGCACTTTCGCTTTTACTTAGGAAGATTTCCTGCGTGTCCCCCGTGACAAACGAGATATTAAATGTGAGTAACTGCTGGAGGAGTGCAGATTTAATGGAGTGTTTGATACCGCACGGCGTATTTCTCCGCATTTCTCGGTAACTTAGACACCCTCGGTAGGCAGCATCATAAAGCCGTGTGTGTTTAGACTATGCTTTCACAAAACGCGGCGAAAATTCTACACGATGGTAACCGTTTGATTAGGGTGTTTATATGTTTACACTCGGAGAGAAGCATTCTCTCACTTACCAAATCTGTAGAGACAGGAAAATCAACACCATCTGGACCGCGGCTGTTTTTTGAAAAGGAGACGAGCGGCAAATCGGGATTTCAGCATTTCCAGATGCGGAAAGCTCTCGGGTAAAAATGTTCCTTACAAACGCATTTCTGTCGCGTGCGCCGTAATCCACTGTGAGTCCAGTTGCACTCTCATAGTGTGGAAATGAAAGCAAAACTTTCGTTGGAGCACGTTTATAAACACAACACTGGCAACCTGTGTCTGCAAACAATTCTTCTTCTTCCACTTGTTTTGGAAGCACAACGTGGCGTCTCTCTGCCGTCTAAACACTGTAGCAGATAAACAATCTTCGAAGCTATCGTGCATATTAATGAAGTTGCACCGCATACACAATAGAGCGCACTGATTGGTTTGAACCAAGTCTATCTCATGAATCAATGCCGCATGCTTAGAGACGTTGTGATGCACTCGCAGGTACAGACATCCACTCTCCCCGCTGGAATACACGCAAGGATCTAATCGGCGTGACGCAGCTTCAAAAAATCGTTTCAAACCGGAAGAACAAATTTGCTCGAAATAATGCAAAAACAACCAATTTTCACTTTTTAGCAAAATATATGTGTCCTAATAGTGTTTATAGCAGCGTGAGACACATATATGACTGTCAACAGCTCAAAAAATGTGTTTTGGTGTTTCGTGACCCTTTAACAGCAACTAAAATAAACAAGCTTCGAATAACACTGGATTTCAAGAATGTTGGTTTTGACAAATATACCTCTGATGCTTCTGGAACTTCCAGTTTGGTTTCAGATGGTGCTTTGACAGCGATCACAGTTTGATCTTTCAAGCTGGTTATAGTGCGAATGTCCTGATATGTCACATACCCTAATGTGAGACCGAGTTAAGGACTAGAACATTTAAGCATTAAAAAAAAAAAAGACTGACAGCTCAAATGCAGAAAAAGGATAGCATTTAACATTAAGTCCACTTTAAAGACTCACAGATATTAAGAGTCCACACGTGTTTGGCTGCAGGGATGTATACTGTTGAACGGCATGTCTAAACAAGCTCACAAATGTCAAGGACACAATGAAAGGATATCTTTGGTTGTCCTTGCTCTCTGTCATTTCTCGTAGTCGTGTTGAGCTGGACTGAATGAGTTCTTCCAGTGCTTTTTCCTGCCTGTCCAGTTCAGAGAGCTCTTTCTTGAGAGCGCTGGCTTTCTCCGAGTTGCTGGACGAGCCTTCAAATACACCACTGACCCTAGAGAACAAAACAAATATACAGAATATGATTGAAACTGATGAAAGCACAATTATTAATAATACGTAATCTTTTATTTGTCATGTGTGTGTGGGTCAAAGATAAAAGGCCCCATTTTGATGATCATGTTAAATTATTATTAGTTCTTTAACGTAAACAGAGCATGCTACATTTTTTCGAATAATATTTTGAAAATAAAAAAAATTAAACATGGGTGAAAAAATGTTTCATTACCATTCATCTTTCTAGATGTACTGTATTTATGCCAAAATTAAGCAATATACACATTATAGGCTGTTCTTATGGGCTGTTCTGTTCTTAAAGTTTAAATTAAATAGAATTGATATATATATAGATATATATATATATCTTTTTATTAATCAGAGGTCGCCACAGCAGAATGAACCACCAACTAATCCAGCATATGTTTTATACAGCGCATGCCCTTCCAGCTGTAGCCCATCACTGGGAAACATCCATACACCCTCAAACACACATACACTACGGACAATTTAGCTTACCCAATTCACCTATAGCACATGTCTTTGGACTTGTGGGAGAAACCGGAGAAACAAGGGGAGAACATGTAAACTCCACACAAAAATGGCAACTGACCCAGCCAAGGCTCGAACCAGCGACCTTCTTGCTGTGAGGTGATTATGCTACCCACTGCACCATGACACCCTATACATATACCAATATATACTGTACGTGATGCCCTATATATATAGTCATTTTTGATAAGGAATAAATAATTCATTATAATTTCTGGGGGGAAAATTAAAGCTATTACTTTTACTGGACTTATCTTTGACCTAAATATACAAGCCACTGATTTTCTCAGTTAATTTAAAATTCTGTTACTTTATAAGGCAATTTTCATTAGACATTTCGGCAATGTTACATGATCCATCAGAAATCATAGAGATATACACTACCGGTCAAAAGTTTGGGGTCAGTAGGATTTTTAAATGTTTTAAAATAAGCTTCTCCTGCTCATCAGGACTGCATTTATCAAAAAATACAGTTCAAATAAAATTGTGAAATGTTATTGCACTTTAAAAGACCTGTTGAAAAGTAGTTTATCATTTAATTTAATTATTTATTCCAGTGATTTTAAAGATGAAATTTCAGCTTCATTACTCCAGTCTTCAGAGTCACATGATCCTTCAGAAATCACACTAATAATAATAATTATTATTATTATCATTATTGTTAATATTATTATTGTAATATTAATAAAAGCAATAATGACTGGAGTAATAAATTCATTTGAAACTACATACAATTAGAAAGCAGTTATTTAACATTTAAATAAATATTTAACAATTTAACTTTTTTTTCACATTTAGTAAATACATTTTCTTTAAAAAAAAAAAACTTAAAAAAACTGACCCCAACCTTTTGACCATTAGTGTATATAGAGTTGGAAACATGCTGCTTAATATTTATGAGGAAATTGTATTCAATTTTCATGATTATTTTCTAACACCTAGAAATGCCTTTAAAGCGTCTTTTTATTTAGATACTCCTGAATATAAGTGAAGACTTCTTACTTTCTAAACAACCTTACTGGCCCCAAACATTCAAAGTTACTATTCAAAAGCAAAACAGACGTATCATTCAGAACTTGGCCAGATGTGAGGGAAGAGCGACTATTATAATGGAATACAACAGCACCAGTCATGCGTTTCAACAAACATTTAATCGAATGTTAATATATAGTAGCTGGTGTAAAAAACATTCAGTCAAGCACACTTACAGCCACTGGATATTGTTTTTGGATTTCTTGCGAATGAGCTGCACTCCTTCCAGAACATTGGTGATGTCGTAGATGCGTCTCTTCTGCACCTCCAGAACCTCTGAGGCCCAGTTTAGATCCAGAACCCCGTCAGCAGATTCGCTCAGCAAGCCCACAAATTTCTTAGTCAGCAGGCCAAGGGACGTATCGTAACGAGTGCGTTCTCCTGGAGATTTAGGAGCTAGGAGGAGACACAAAGGAGCCATTTTTTAATAATAGATTGAGTGTTGCCAGGTGCAAGAGATGCTTGGACAGGTGTGTTTGCTTTTCAAATCATTTGATGAGAGGCTCTAAAACAGCAAGAAACATCCGCTCCATACTCGACATATGGAAACTGTGGTTTTGAACAAAGAGAAGTCAATTTTTTACCTGAAGTCAAGTGCACCATTAAACTTTTTTAAAATAAATTATCTTCAATACAATGTAGAGCTTCATGAATGCAGAAATCTGTCAAGTTTTAATGATCAAAGTGCATAGTAAGAAACTTTTTGTCTTTTGAAGTGTCTATTGAAAACAGAATCGATTCTGAACTGCTTAAACGAGTCATCAGAAATTCCAGTTCCAAATCTATAATGGATGCACGTAGATGCAACATCATCCCTCTCATTGGTTATCAGATAACAATGTCTTCTATGACCCTCGAACACTGGAGCTGTTTTTTGTTGTTGGAATTTGATCGGCAATCCAATAGATCAATCAGAACAAACTGGCCAATCAGAGCAGGCTTTCAGAAAGATCAACTTTGGAATGAACAAATCTTGAAAATAATCAAATCAATCATTCGAGAAGCAGTGATTTTAAATGAACATTATGTGAAAGGAACTAATGCAAACCGATTAAAACCAATGCAAACCTACTGATGAATTTGTTCTTCAGTGACTTTCAGCAATGAAGTTTAAACTAAACTGAAATGAACTGAACTTCAACTCTGAAAACTGGACTGACACACTTTTAATTTATTAGAACTTCTGTGTTAAGCTGCTTTGACACAATCTACATTGTACAATTGCTATAGAAATAAAGATGAATCAAAAACAAATTGAAGAATAATTCAGATGGCATAACAGGAGCACTGTAACAGTGACTGTATTGACATTTGTCATTCCGTTTTACTCACTTTTGGGGCTTGATGCTCTCGCACATGCAGCGTTTCCTTTCCCTTTTGGAGTACGAAACTCTGGGAGATAAAGTGGCTCTTCCAGATCTAGTCTCCTCTTGGCCTGAGACAGAAAGAACAAGAGACGTTCAATTGTTTGCCTGCAGAAGATGGTTTCATCAAACCTCCTTGTTTGGCCCTGTGTACTTGGTTCCTATGATTATGTCATTGCATTTGCTCAGAAAGGAAGGACTGTGAACAGTACAGACGGTGAGAGACACTTGAGAGGAAGTGTCTTCTGAACTGCATCGTGCAAGAACAATCCTACCTCTTTCCTTTAAGTGCACAAACGCACAGTGCCACTTTAAATGTCTACCACTTTGAATGTCCTAAAATAAACGTCCGACGCTCTCTTCCTTGAGTGGGTCACCTCACCAAACACTAATGCATTTTTCACAATAAAATGTTTTCAAAGTTTCATTTGGCAAGCTTTTTTGAACTAAAACTTTGCTTTGGGCCAAACATTGCATTCAGAGTTGCATTTAGAGTTAACCTTACAAGACATCATGCTTTCAAATACACATTAAGGTCACTTGATTGATCAAGTCACAGTGTTTCAGCACTTCCCACTAAAATCCCCCCCAATACTGACCCCCCAAAAAAAGAACCTAAAATATTCTGTAGTTAGTGGTTAGTTTTCATTCAGCCTCATATGATCATAAATACTCAAATTCAACTATTTTTACAAATTTTTTCTTGTTAAAACTTTTGTAGAGGGCATGACCTGAACGTTTACACATTTTTGACATTTTCAGCATTCCACACAGGGCAGATGGGCTGGTTTCAGCAGCTCAACTCTACAAAAACTGGTTTAAAGAAGCCAACTGCCATGGAAATCTGCACCCACACATGCCTGCTTGATTTCCAGTTTCATGTAGGTCTGCAGTTCACGCAAGATGGGATTTTTAAGGGGTTAGTGCATAACAAATCTGTCATTATTTTTTCCCCATGTCATTCCAAACCCATAAAACCTTCCTTTTAAACACAAATTAAGTTATTTTTCCATTACATCTAAGAAATTGCTCTTCTAAGAGGCACAATGGCTTTATAGATTGAACTAAATCTTTATGTAAGTTCCCAACCGGATCAATTTTCTTACTGCTGTGGAACAACATTTTTTTTTTTATTATTTTAGGGCAAACAAACCCCTGAACTGACACTGAGCATATGCTGAGAACAGTTCAGATATCCTGCGTATGCTTGAGCGTCTGCAAAAATGCTTGCATTGTCCTGACCTGAGCGACATCTACACCTGTCACTGACATCTGGAGCTGCTGAGCAGGTGGTTGGGGGAGAGCATGAGTGCAATCTTTTAGTTTTTTTTTTGTTGTTGTTTTTCTTTTCAACTCAAATTTTATTTATTTTCTAATAACTTTCTTCACCTTTTCTCCTCCTTGACCTGTTTTATACTGTTCAAAAAAGCTATTATGCAAATACCTTGAAAAGAAAGAAAAGTAAAATAGACAAGAACCTAACTAAAACTTACCAAATAAAAAAAGAAAGAAAGAAATTATGATTTTCATCTAAACAATATTGTATTACTTCTTTAGTTTCACTACAATGACAACAAGTATATGTAATTTTTAATTCTTTAAATTTTAGTTTTATATTTAGAAGATGTCACCAGTAGTTTGCAGAAGAAAATTAAACCAAGCAACATGTTTTAAAAACCAAAGCTGCTCCGAGACCACTGTTTGGAGTTTAAAATAGAGGCTTGTGGCTAAGCCCCCGTTTACACAAGTGCGTTTTAGTTTTAAAACGGCGTTTTAGCATGAAAACGATCCGTGTCCACACTAGCGTTTCACCCAGCGTCTCTCAACAGATCTCCATCCACACTACTCCACCAGAAACCTATATCAAGTGACCATTAGCGCACTCTGGGCATGCTCGTTCAATTATAAACTGGAAGTACATGTCTCACTCGGCATTTGGTTATTGTTAGTCAACAAACGCTGGTTGAACAATGAACGCGATGGCAAAAACAGCAAGAGAGGTCTTTTTGTGGACAGACGACGAGGTCGAGTTGTTACTTAAAAGTAACAAATAAATATAAAACATACATGGCTATCGAAAAAACAAAGCTGTCTTCCAGGGCGTTATAGTCATGTGCGCTTGACGAATTAGGGAAAGTTACGCAATGACCCAAAAGCCCCAATCACGTAGCGGATCTCAGCAGCCACGCCTCCATTTTCAAAGGTCTCCATTTCCCTCCATCCACACTGAGACGGAGTAGCAGCGTTTTAGAATGAATACGGCCTCTCTAGCGTTTCCAAAACGCTCCCTTTTCGCGGCTCGAAAACTCCGACGTAGTGTGGACGGATGGCGTAACCATAGCAAAACTTATGCGTTTTAAAACGAAAACACACTAGTGTAAACGTGGCCTAAGATTCTGAGTGAGCATCTTTTGTGATGTGTCCGCAGAAGCATTTTTACACAGTTGAGAATGTCTACGCTCTTCCAAAAAACAAATAAACAAACAATGAAATAAATAAAACTGCTATAGTTACTGCAGAATGCATTTAACTCATTCTCCAAATATCGGAACATTCAAAATGGGAAGGTCCACAGTGATTGGTGTGAACCAGACACTCAGCGCCACTCTCAAAACACATAGCACTCTCAAAAATATGCTTCAGGAAAAACACTTCGGTGGACACGTGCCTTTATATATGTCTTTATCGAATCTGTGTTGATGTCAGCTGTTGCCAGGCATACAGCACACTGGCTCATCATGAACACCATCCTGGGTGTAAAAGCGGGAACTTTGTGTGGTTGGATTTCTCAGAAGTGCAGCACCTTGTGTCAGTGAGAGCTGGTGGTTAGTTCTGCCTATTTCCTGTGTCAGTGGGAAATGAGAAGTGAGAAATGCTGGCTCAGAGCAGATGTAGTGGAAGGTGAAATCATTCACTTCTTTCAGCATCGATCTGGGAGGAGCCTTACCAACGGAAATCCAGTCTTTAACCACTTCCGACTGTTTGTGAATAAACACATTTATATCGGAATTGCTTCAGGCTTAGGAGTTTCCTAAAAATATGCTAATCCATTGAGTATGAGCCAACATCACAACTGCAATGACAAAATACAAGCACAAATGCATGTGTAAAGGCAAACAGCATACATGTGTGCAATAATAATTGATCTCTCTAAAAATATGACTTATTTAACCGGGGAAGACACTTGAGATATGTGTGATCTATTTCCTCTCTCAAGACAGACTTTAAGAGTCAGGGATAAAGTCACAATAGCAATCATGATGAAACCCTGTGAAATTCTCAGCACTGCAATGGCACAATGCCTGAATAATGAGCAATTCTTCACTAACAGCCATTTCAACAAGAGCTAGAGAATCCTGGTCCTTTCCATGAACTTTTTTAGAGGATGTTTCATCACCCCCGCAAAAATGATAATAAAACAAAATTCATAGACTGCATTTTTACATTACTTTTCAAAAGAACAGCAGGGATTAGACAACTTTTATTTCCTCATATTTTTTTTAAAAGTTATTTAAAATGAAATATTAATAAACTTTAATAATTTTAAAATGTAGTTAAGCCCTGAAATAAAGAAATGATTGTACTTTGCTGGTTTGATGCTCAAAAAAGATAAGTTACCATCAATGCCATTCTATTAGAAAACTGTTGAAAATAATATTAATTATTTGACAGTAATTTAAATAATAATTTAATTGTAAAAAAAAATTAATATTAATAACCGTTTACGACAAGTCCAAAGACATGCGCTATAGGTCAATTGGGTAAGCTAAATTGTCTGTAGTGTATGTGTGTGAATGAGTGTGTATGGATGTTTCCCAGTGATGGGTTGCAGCGGGAAGGGCATCCGCAGTGTAGAACATATGCTGGATAAGTTGGAGGTTCATTCCGCTGTGGCAACCCCAGATTAATAAATGGACTAAGCCGACAAGAAAATGAATGGATGAATGAATAATAACGGATTAATAATATATAACATAAATGTTATTGTTTACCTTAATTTAACACACATATTTTGCTAAAACTATTAATTTCTTGCATGTTTAACCGCTAAAATAATTTAAATGTTTTATTAGGAACTCATCAGAAAAAAAGAAAAGGAAATGAAATAAATTCTACATTTTAATTGCATTATACAATTCAGATACATAAATGACTTCGTTGATTGAACATCTATTCTGTAATTAACGGTAAAAACATTCACCAAAAAAGTAGTTAATTTTAAATCATCAGATCGAAAGAGTAGGTCTATACATACATATACACACTCCCGTCTAGGCATGGGACCATAACCGTTTTCAAGGTATATCGCGGTTTGGAAAAGTCAAGGTTTTCATACCGCCAAAATTTTCTGCTATACCATTTCTAAGGTATTTTTTTTATTTACATTTTTTTTGTTTGTTTTTTGGTGTAAATTGGAAAGACAGCTGTGTTTTTGAAACAAATGAAGATGGCAGAAGTCAATGATTGCCTTGAACTATCTAGCCTCACATGTTTACTGCTCCAAAATACTTTAAATGTTTTTCAAAATAAAATATATTATGTTCAAAGGGGGGAAACGGTTTTGTTTTTTAGCCAGACATTTAAAAACAATATATTTTAGAGCAGTAAACACAATACCGTCATACCGTGAAACCGTGATATTTTTATCCAAGGTTATCATACCGTCAGAATCTTATACCAGCCCATGCCTACTCCAGGCCAATACAGAAGTGGTCAAAAGTGGACAAATGAGATCAAATTCAACGCCAGGTATAAAGAGAAATGTGTCTTTTGGGTCTATTTATGATCCGATTGTCCAAAATGCATCTTAATACTAGATATAAACAGGCCCTTGAATATTTCACATGCAAACTGTTGATGATCATTTACTAATCTCTCCCATCAAATCTAGTTCCTTGCATTTCAAACACACACTTCATTTCTTGTTAGACATTTACAGGCTTGTTCTTTCAAGAGTATTGCACATGGAGTCACACCTCCCCCGTTTTCTCCAACACTAAATGACCTAGCTGCGAGTTTCTCACTGGCAGGAGGTGGGGAATCAGGGTCCTAAACCGTGTTATCGTGTAACTTTACAACTAATCATCATCTGAAATGTTTTCCTAACAATCACAATCTGCCTGAAATGAACAGGTTTCTATACGCCTACAGACACACGTGAGAGGAGAATGATCTGCCAACTGTGCCGCTCCCAACTGTGAAACACACACACACTTCACTTACTATGTGCAAATGTGAGAAAGGCCATCGGTGACAAAATGACAGTGTCAAACCGAAAGAAAGACACAGATACAGGAGATAGGGGGAAGTCCAGTTGAAAAAGGGCGTGAAGTGAAGGGACTTTGAAATGCTAAACTTGGCCAGACGGGTCCATGCGGAGTTAAACAGCTTGGGACCCATCACCCACCTTGTTGATGCAACACCTGGTTACTGAAGGCCCCGCAGGGGGAAATAGGTAAATTAAAGGAATGAAATGAAGTGAGGAACTCTGGGATTGGTGGGGGATGGTGAACATCAACAGGGTCTCTTGAAGCGAGGGCAAATCATGTGTTCTACATTGTAGCTGATCACAGACCAGCGGCTGACCATCTGAACATTAAGGCCCCGTTTACACTAGTGCATTTTAGTTTAAAAACGGCGTTTTAGCATGAAAACGATCCGCGTCCACACTAGCGTATCTCAAAAGATCTCCCTCCACCAGAAACGTATATCACGTGACCATTCGCGCACCATTCGCACACTCTGGGCATGCGCGCTCAAGTATAAACAGGAAGCACGTGTCTCGCTCGGCATTTGGTTATTGTTAGTCAACAAACGCTGGTTGAATGATGAACGCGATGGTAAAGAAAGTAAGAGAGGTCTTTTTGAGGACAGACGACGAGGTTGAGTTGTTACTTAAAGTAATAAATGAATATAAAACATCTATCGCTATCAAAAATACAGTGTTTACAGTGAAGACTGGTCTGCCGTCTGCCGGTGACGTTATAGCCACGTGCGCTTGACGAATAAGGGAAGGATACGCAATGACCCAAAGCCCCAATCACGTAGCCAATCTCAGCAGCCACGCCTCCATTTTCAAAAGTATGCGTTTCCCTCCATCCACACTGAGACGCTGCGGCGGCATTTCAGAATGAAAACGCTCTCTCCAGCGTTTCTAAAACGCTCCGTTTTCGCACCTCGAAAACTCCGGCGTAGTATGGACGGATGGCGTAACCGTAGCAAAACTTATGCGTTTTAAGACGAAAACGCACTAGTGTAAACGGGGCCTAAGACGTGAGTTCTGAAGTCAGCTGGAAAACTAGGGATCTCCATGAGCTTTTCGTTCTTCAATCTTTGGCTTTATTGTTGAACTCGTGCACTAGATGAATGAAGGTTGACTTGGTAACACTTTAACCAAACATTTGATAAGAAAATATGATCTGGGAAAACTTATAAAGCTATTAGATGTCCTGAACTGTTGATCTTTACTGATAAACACTGAGCACTTGTACATGCCTACCAGGTTCACTGATAACCACCAATTATCAGTCTATTACATTAAATTGGGTTATGCAGGATCAAATAACACAAAACCAAGCATAATATATGTTGTGTGCAAAAAAATGAACACACATACATGCATATAGTGGTGGTCTGTGAACTGTGCACATGACAGATTTTGTCACCAGAATAGTATACTCATTCTAGGGGTGTAACAAGAATTACAAAGACATATTCGATCCATATCCCAATATGCAATATGCTCTCACAATGCAATATTAATATGCATTAATAAATCAAATAAATTCTTTGAAACGCTAAATGTATTACGGACTTTGACCAGAATACAAAAATCAGTGATTTAGCAGCAGCGTTATTAACGATGCTGTACACATGCTAGTCAATATATTTATTTAGGTTTTTTATTTCTAAATTCAGACATTTGCCATTATTAGACTTGACAGGGCAGCCCGAAAAGCAACAGGAAACACAACAAACTTCTACTGCTACACTTAAAAAAAAAAAAACGGTTTATTGCAAATTGTTTATATAAACAATTTATATAAGCTGAATTTAAACAAACAAATTAGGTTGAGCATTAGTACATTTAATTAGTTTGTTTAAATTTAGCCATTTACTTTAAAACAAACTAGTAAATCCAATAATATTTTTTTCAGTGTACTACATGATAAGTGCTGAGTCAGGAGATTAAAAGATACTCAACTCTATTTTTTGCTCATAACTTCTGGAGAGAATTACTGCAGACATAGTACAAGAAATAACCTTTTCTAGTGTAAATTTGTCAACGTTCATGCTCTTAAAATGAGTTTATTTTTAAGACTGCGGGTGTGTGCGCGTCTGTACACTAACATATACTTTAAAAAAATCTTTCTGGTCACAAATTAAACATACATAATTTAACAAGCTGAAAGAATAGTAGTTGTGTTGACTTATGTGCACACAAAATTGGGGTAACATGTAAAACTCCAGTTCTGTCCAGTTAATTGATTTATTCCTAAAACGATACAGTTTATCACATTTACACAACTGCAGGCACTGCAAGAACATTACACGGAATCATTTTCAGAACATGCATGTAAAAACACTTAATGTGTAACCTGCAAATTAAAAGGGCTATTTCTTACAGCAAATAATTCATTATAAACAGAGATCATTAATTTCTCTGAAGTCATTTGATTAGCTATATAACAATAAAATTACTATAATTATTAACTGCATGCTTTAGATTTAGATTCCATTGCTAAGCCATTTAGGTAATGTCGGCGATAATGTACATCTGGTTGTTCTCAGGGAATAAAGTATTCCAGAAAGCCAGTAATAATCAACTGGAAAATGTATCCATGTTATTTTGTAATGTAACATGGGGTACGACTGAATGTGCAAAGCATCAATGACTACATTTACATGGACACTAGTAATCAAATTATTTGCCCTAATCTGAATAAAACAATAATATGATTAAGGTGTTTGCATGAGTTGTTTTTTGAATGTTACTTTCATGATCCTGTTTTACATGTTATAGCACATAATTTGATTAACGCCATTGCAACTATAGTTTGGCACTTTCACTGTCATTCAGGAACATGTCATGCACGCACCCATGATAAACGAGATATTGGATGAGAGTATGAACTGCTGGAAGAGTGTAGTTTTAATGGAATTTGATACCGAATGCCGTATGGGGAAAAAACCTTCACATTTCCTGATGCAGGCGTCTGTATCTTGACACAAAACGCAGCGAAAATCCTACACAATAAATCCTACACATAAATGTACTTTATGCCGTCAATGTACAGTTTTGTAAGCAGCACAAAATTGTAGCGTAACTTGCTATGTTACAGTTTTACTATCATAAACATACTTTTGTGACGTAAACCACAAATATATCAGTTATTAACCAAAATTACTGAATGATTTGTCTTTCACAATCACAAGAACCTTACTGCTAGCTATACAAGCTATTTAGCTTTTTAGAATAAACAGTTACATTGATAACACATTCAACACAAGTCCGGAAATGTGTATTTGGAGAGGACATTTTGTAGAAATGTTGCTCAGGGAACTATGAACTCTGCAGAATTCATTCAATTCAATTCATGTGAAGTTTAAAGCAAAGGTTCAAAGGTCTGAGAATAGAAATGAGAGCTTCAGGTGTGTCGCTCATGTCAAACTGAAAAAAGGCCAGAGAACAAGAGCGAAACTCATCACAGCTGGAGATATGACTATAGCACATTGGTGTGAAAAACTGAAGCTGGGGAGTTGTTCACCACGTCATGTGGATGTCAATTCCAGAAAAGACAATAAAAAGTAGAGATTCTAAAAATATAAATAGGAAAAAGCAAGGCAAAATAAGATGATGACTGAGAAACATTTTGAGTTGATCAACTGATGTACTAAACCACAAGAAGCCTTCTAAGATAGGCTTTTGTCGTAATCTATGTAGGAGTTTATGAGGCATGTGCATCAATCCCTCATGCAGACGCCCATTCTGTTATCAGCTCTGCCCCATATTTTACACTGTGAGTCTGTGATCATTGCTTTTTTTATCAGCTGGAAGCAGCGAGAGACACAGAGAGAGCTTCGAGATGGGCAGTTTCCTCAAGCAGATACCCTGACCTACTTGACCTTTTCAACAGGTTGGGCTCAAGCAAGGACAAATGGTGAGACAGGTGTACGAAGGCGCATGCAAAAAGAGGAGTGATAATTACAACAGCAAATACATAATCAAAGAAGCTGTAGAATCCAGGACCACACAACTACAGGAATAACCAGTTTTGGGATGAGTGCAATGAACCTGGGTCATTTGGTGATGGTGACTTTCAGGACGCATTCATTCAGCATGTTTTATGGATAGTTAAATATAAAAGATTTTGTATTTTGATGAGTTTACCTTCTAAGACCCTTCCCCCGTTTTACTATTAGGCCCGAACCATATATTATAATGTCCGGTTCAGAAGCTGTAAAGCACCCTTCCCCCTACCATCAGCTTCTGCTACCTCCCCCCTGAAATAAACCTCCTATGGCAAGCCAATCCAACATTTACAACCACAGTAGTCACACATTTGAAGTGGATCAAAAAGTGTTTTTTTTTTTTAATTGTCTCAAGACAGGAATGTGTTGTTCCACAGTTTTAGTTCAACTTCACTAGTTTTAGATCTAACTTCAAATGTTGACTGCTGTTGTGGTTTTCATGTCATGTTTTTGACATGTTTCTATCAGTAAGTGATGCAAAATGTAATTGCATATTTTAAAGTTAATCTTCACCTAGATAAGACTAACAGTACTTCACTACCACGGTTGATTCTACATATTTCAGTAGAAGTGGGTTCACATAACAATTTTACAGCAACTACTTTAATGTTAACCAATACTTCTTATTTATTAGCTAGTTACTAGCATCTATTACAATATTCATAATTCTTCAAACAGTTGACAACATGTAATGTTTGACATCAAAAATCCCATAGAAAAATTAGCTAAAAGAAACAACTTCATAAGCATAAACCGCATATTTAATATTACAAAAAATGGGTTTGTTAGGGATGCACTTACAGGCTGCGTCCAAAATCACATACTTTCATACTATATGGTATGCTAAAAACAGTATGCGAGCCAAGTAGTATGTCTGAATTCATAGAATTCGAAAAACAGTATGCGAGAAAAACCTGGATGACCTGCTACTTCAGGCGAGATTCTGAAGTGTGCATGTGATGGACGCTACACTATCCCATAATGCTTCGCGAGAGAAGTCAGAAATGGTAGTAAAGCGATGCAACTGACGCGGGTGGGTCACATGATGATAACAAAATGGCTGATGTAGTACGTCCAAGTTCAAATCACACTGCTCATTCATACTATATAACATACTTTTCTAATGGTCGAGTAATACATTTAAATTCAATGCAGTACCTATTGACTAATAGGCGTTTCGGACACAGCCAGTCTTTTAAGATACATACAAAGTTTCAGACCAACTTTAACATCAGTTTTACGGAGTTTCGTGCTGAAAGTCTTTTGTTTTAAAGATGTTTCTTCATCTGAACAACTGGAATGTTGTTCAATGACCAATCCACTTTATTTGTCATATGAACAGATAAGTATTTTTAAAATGTAAGACGACTGACTCAATTACACCATTCCCAATTCTTCACAGTGTGGGTTGGACTCAATATCTTATTTTATTAGCTGTGGTTCTCTGATTGGTGGAATTTTCTGCACAGCATCATGGGAATTATAGGGTTTCTGGACAAATTCTTCAATTAAACAATTGTTTTAGAAGTTTTAAATGGCTTTAACAAAATCATATACAATCGATTAACTTCTGAACTCACAAAAGGTTTGTTTTTCTATCAGTCATTGATATAAAACCCATTTCACCAAGGATTATGTAGTTATTCTTTTTAAAACTATTAATCCATGCATTATTCCTCAGTTTAATATTTGCTCGTGTCAAAACGTTTACTGGACTAAGGTCTATACTGACTTTCAACAAAACGCTGAGTACTCTTTTTAATGTGAGAGAAACGCAACAGAAAATTGAGCAGTTCAAGAAATAGATGGCTTGCCACACTCTCTTTCCTAAAGGTCCTGTGTGTCCTAATGTCATGACTTAAATATAAACGTAAGTTTGTGGCCATGCTCTCCAATTACTGGCCTGTTTAATTCATTTATGAGGGACTGACATATATTCAGCACATTAGAGATGATGGCACAAATAAAATCCCTCGGCGAAGCCAGAAAAGGAAGCTTTAGTGTTGTAGAAAGCAGATAACTACAGTGTGACTGTATCCGCGTTTCAGTAAACAGCACTTTCTTATTATAAGACGTGAAACAAACATACAGAGGCCAAATATTCGCATATATGGCGTTGTAGTAAGAGTAGGAATGGGGGTGGAAAGAAGCTTACCGGTAGCCGCCCGGAAGAAGTCCGCACCGGCTTAGGCTCGGGCCCGTGGGGGGTCGCGTACAAACAGTTGGGTCTCTGCTCCACAGCTGTCGTGTTCCCGATCTGAGTGAAGTATCCAGCCGGTACCGAATTCATCGGTGGACTTGCCAGTCCCGTGGTGAAAAAGTCCGTCCTCACCGCGGAGAGCATTTTCTTCTGTGGGCACGAGAGTCCAGATACTGCGCCTCTTCCCGAAGCAGGAGAAATCCCTCTGGGTATCCGCATCATTTTGCGCACGAAATGCAAAACCCGCGAAAGTGACGCAAAAGAAACTCTTTTATTACGCAAATTGCGTCTATAGTTTACTGCAGAACCAATCAAGCGTTAATGAATACGTATATCTTTAAATAATGCTAATGCTACAAGCGATATTTGTATAATAGTATATTATGATATTAGTATAATAAATACTGTTAAAGTTGCAGATAAATTATGCGTGAAAATAACAAAATACAATCATCCGAGTTGCACAAAAGTATCCCAGGGTCCTTTGTTGTTGTAGCACAAGAGAAGCTATTCTGTTCTGATATAATGAAAATAAGTTAAACATATAATACACGCACAATGGCTAATAAAACTACCTTTCAATGATAAGTAAAGCCTGAAAATGCTCCTCTCGCAGTTCTCTAGTAAAGCCAGCGATCGTGAGAAACGTCCCTGTGTGTCTGTAATCCTTCTCCAGCAGAAAAGCTTTGCTTTGACATCAGCTCAACAGAGGAGTGCTATTTTAGCGCCAAATTACGTCCCGCGAAATTTGGATCTCCCGCGGTTGGAGGCGCTCAGCGATTGGCTGCTGGCACGCCGCTCTCATTCGTATTCTGAATATATTTACATGTAACAGTTGGCGCCCAGCGTTCTTCCTCTTAAAGAGACAGAGCCTTTTTAGTCTCTTTTGTGAACAGGGCGATGTTCCGCCAAACTACAACAAAACAACAGCGTATTCAAACCTATTGTAGTCATATTTGGATTA
>CAIGQQ010033238.1:737805-753911 GCA_903798035.1 Danio albolineatus
AATTCATCATTTGTTATCATTTTTATTATTTATTGCCATACTACAGTAAAGTAGTTGAATGAATCTGTTGTGGTAATTATATTGTTCCTGTGGTAATACAGCAGCTAACAATATAAACAAAACCAATACTGTAGTTTTTCTAAAGTTAATACTCTATACTGCACTGCAATGCACCACAGATTACAGAAGTAAAAAGTAAAGGCTACTACAGTATTTATTGCTGTGCATGGGGTAGCTTTCATTAACAAATTATTGTAAATGCATGGTTAAAAGCACTATATAATTTACTATTTTTGTACTATACAATAGTATTTTTACTAAATTATTATAATTTTTTTCATTTTTTATGTGAAAATTTGAATTTTATGAACAACCTGAACAAATTAATTGTAAACTACAACTATAATAAGCAGGCGATCTTAGTAATATAACATGCAGGACTGTAGCAAGAAAGGGTTCGGGTGGTTCGAAAGACCCACCCCTCACTGACAAAGGTCCAGAATTTGTTCCTGCGAGCTCATTTGTCCAATTTTGACTGCTATTCAATCATAAATTGTAAAAATAACTCATCAAAAAAGGCTTTAAGACAGAGAGGAGTAAAGTCGTTTTTCACCACTGATCTACTGTATTGTTTTTAAATAGAGAAAACATTTACAAGTAACTTTTATTCTAAATCTTAGACCTTATTCTTGACGGACAAATTGACCAATGTAAAGGTATAAAGCACCAGAAGTACATTTTGAAGCATGTAAAAGATAATTTTAATAGTAATTAGGCTATTGTTGTTATCCATGAAATTTCCAACTTTTTTACAAGTGAGGCTAGAAAAATCAGGAAGCTCTTCATTATTATTATTATTTTATTATTAATATTATTATTATTATCATCATCATGTACATTTTTTTTTATTGAAAGCCAAATACTTACTGAGGAAAGTTGAATGTGCTGGCCAGTTTGTTATTTGTATTGTTAATGACAACACTTAGCCTTAATAGGCAGTTTTTAATTAAACACTTTAACATATTCCTTTTTTCCTAATGATAAAAAATAATATGTATAAAGTTTTTTTTTCCATATTCCTTTATTCTACATCTTTAGGAAATGCTTTGGTACATCTAAAAGTGTGGTTATGACCACATGACAAGCTTATCCAGAAACAAAAAGTGCTAAAAATGTCCCTACAATGCATTTAAACTATAAATACTTAACTTCATAGTTAAACTGTAAAAAAGGCAAATAACTGTAAAAAGGTCTACTTTTTGAGAAAAAAAGAACCGCCCACCACTTTCACCAGGCTGACTATAGGGGCCTGACATAGGGAGGAATGTTATCTTTTTAAAATGTATTTCAAAAGTATTAATTGTGTGTCTTATGTATAGTCATTGGGCCAAAATGGACACATACTGTGTTTTGATTTTAAAAAGGTTTTAAAATGGAAAGGCCTGTCAAAATAGACTCCAAAGGACATTGTAATAAGTGATGACAATTGTAGCCTACTTAACAAAACTCTAAAAAACGAACTGCAAGATAAGCTTATTGCAAGTTTATGATAGTCTGAGTAAATGAGTTTTATGTATGCATGTGTTCGTATTAATAGGCTATTGCCTACAGAAAAGTACAGAAATCAACATAGGCTGCTCAAAAAGGTTGGGAGGTTAGTCATATGCTTTTTTACGTGCGCCCTCTCCTGGAGATACATTAACATGCATGTGATTTCTATCCTTTGTAAATAGGCTTTTGACTAAACGCCTGATATGTTACGGAAGTCCATGATATTAAGATATAAGATATTTGTATCGGTTATATTATACTATATGTCGGTATACTGTAACTATATCGGTTAAATAGTCATGTTTTTTCCCCCAAAGCGTTTAAATTAGCTTTTGAGGAGGCTGATGAGTTTTTAAATAAAAGATTGCAGGAGCTTATTGGCTCAATGATGCTGACGCTGAAGTCACGCGACCGTTATGTAGTTCTTTGCAGCAACGTTTAGCTTGTTTAACGTTTAGTTTGTTTAGCGTTTAGCTTGTTCATAGTTAATAGTTGTTCAAGCAGTGTTCATTTGTGAAATTAACGAACAAGACAAGACGAACAACGTGTAAGAATTAGTTCAGACAAAAATCGTGAATAGTTGATAAAACAGTGGCAGGTTAAATTACAAAAAGTATGTCATCACTGCAACAATGTGATCATAATTAGTGGGGGTGTTGTTTACCATTTTGGGGACTCTAAGCAATTTAGGACGCATCCCCCAACACCCCCCCCCCCCCCCCCCCATGACTCAACATAACAAAAAAGCCTTTAGTCCACATTGTTTAACCAATTTGTCTCTGTTTTCTCTTAATTAAAAAAATGTAGTAAGAGTCTGCTGTGAATAAATTGCAGAGTTTTACCACAATTTTGGGGGAAATACATAATTTGGTCCCATGTTGACAATACTGCACTTTGTTGGTCAGTAGTTGGTCAGGCCAATGTTCATATAGCACAATTCTGGGCACTGATGCCCAGGAACAGGGCATTCATCACCACTGGCAGCAAATGTGGGTTCAGGATGTTCGGAGGGGCCGTGTGGATGGATTTTGCTCCTCTTCAGAAGTTGCCTAAATTAGACATTTAGGCAAAATTGTTTTTAGAATTTTTGGCAAACATTTAGTATTTGCTGCATGCTACATGGCTCTTTCTTCCAATGCGTTTGGGCCACATAATGATGTCAAAATCAATCATCAAATGCAGTTAACGGCTTGTGGTCAGTACGGAACCCACTTGGCCTGTGGGGCCCAACGCAGTTGTGTGCTTTGTGTGGTCGGAAAACATTTACTGGAACAATGAACTGCTAGAGGAGGTTGAGCAATGTGCTTACTCTCCCCTCATGCTTAAACCACCCTCAGTATCGTCCATACACACACATATATACCCCCAAACATAACTTATCTCATGCACTAAACACAAACATACATGCATCAGACAAGAATTGGTTTAAACACAACTCTACTTGTAAACAACTGACCTTTGTAATTCAGAGATTGATTTCACAGTCATTATTGAAAAATAATCAACCAAATTGATTGATTGCAGTGACCTCACCAGGACAGCAGCTCATGCACTGTAAAAATGTAATGACAAAAAGCCAAGACAACAAATATTTTTATGTCGCTTTAACTTATTTTAATAAGTTAATCAGGTTTTTTAAGTTAGACAATGTTTAGCTTTAATTTTTAGTCAGATCACTAGAAAAGTTCATTTGATTCAACTAAAAAAAGTATTATTAATTAATAGTATTAAAGCAGTATTTCAGTTTTTTCTGCTTGAATCAGAGACGATTCCCTTAAAAGAATCATGAATTAGGTGTTTGATTATTCCTGAATATACAAAACATATGTGACCATAACTTAATGGTATCAAAACCTAATATTTAAAATATATGTATTTTATTAAATAGCAGGTTTAAAATGTAATATGTGTGTGTATGTGTGTGCGCGTGTGAGAAAGTAATTAAATCTAAAACTTCAATATTATCATATTTTGAGTCCAAATTGTAAAACGCTGAAAGAAATGATATAATCTGGCAATTTACACCTTAACACGTTCCCTAACATTGAGGCATGTTGTCACAAAATGTTAATTCATGTTATTTCTAGGGCTGTCCAAGAATTATTCGTGATTAATCACATCCAAAATAAAAGTTTAACATAATATTTGTGTGTGTACTGTCTATATTTATATTATGAATATATAAATACACAAATGCATATAGTTGATAAAATGTTGGTTTATATTTAGATATATACAAAATATATGTGTATGACACAAATTTTACATTTGAATATGATGTAACTACTTTGATGTAACTTTTTTATATATAGTTTTGGCTTCTATGAATGTGTTTATCACATATACATAATAAATATATATAACACACACACATATTATGTCAAAACAAACTTTTATTTTGGATGTGATTAATCACGATTAATTTTTGGACAGCCCTAGTTTTTTCATGTGGAGTGAAATGTAGGTTAATGTAGCAAAGATGTTATTTTACGTCTGTCAAGAAACAAGTAGGCTAAATCCACCAGGTGTCATTTACGTACGAGCCACAAGACGGCGCTTGTTCATTGTCAGTGGTTTAACTCAATAGTATGATCCTGCACAACTGGATTAGCTGCATTTTCAGGACCGCATCTACAAGACCGCATTTATAGGACCCTAGTTTTTTTGCGGCAGCGCCACCTACCGGATTGGATGATGTAGTGAAACTGCATTCCTAGGACCATAGTTTTGTAACAGCGCCCCCTGTCGAGTTGGATGAATTAGTGAAATCTTAAGTTTCAGAACTGCCTTTCCAGCGCCACCTACCTGATTACATGATATAGTGAAACTGCATTTCTAGGACGGTAGTTTTGTAACAGCGTGGTTTATGTAAAATGCACCAGAAGTTTAAGTGTGAAACACCTGCTATGAGTAACAATTTTACATTAAAACAAATAAATTTACACCTAAAATATAAAAGAAAAATGTTTTTTAAACTTTACACAAATGAAATAGTTGAGTCCCTTAACAGTCTTATAATTTTTTTAAAATACTGTATATATAAAAACCAGTTTAGACTGAACTAATTAGCTCAGTATTTGGGAAAATAAACTTAAATCAAATGCGATCAGCATTTGCAGTCACTAATTTAAAACCAGAATGTAGAGTCAAGACACAAGAATGATTCAAGAATGTACATTTATGTAAATATCCACACACTCATTTTTGCATTAATGCAATACAGCAGCACAAAAATGACCCCTCTGTTCAATCAGTTGCAGCATTCAGAACGGCTGTCTGTAGACTTCAGCTCCTGTATATGAGAGAGAGGAAGAAAGAATCAAGTTCAAGTATATATATATATATTTTTTCCTAGAATATGTATAATCATGTATATAAACTCAAGATGTTAGCCATTTGTTGTGCAATTATTAATTAATTCATTTTCTTTTCGACTTAGTCCCTTTATTAATCTGGGGTCGCCACAGCGGAATGAACCGCCAACTTATCCAGCATTTGTTCTACACAGCAGATGCCCTTCCAGCTGCAACCCATCACAGGGAAACATGCACATACACACCCATTCATACACATACACTACTGACAGTTTAGCTAACCCAATTCACCTGTACCACACTTCCAGAAATAAAGGTACATGAGCTGTCACTGGGGTGGCACCTTTTCAAAAGGTAAAAATTTGTACCTACAAGGTCCATATTAATACCTCAAGGGTACATATTAGTACCTAAAAAGTACAAATATGTTGCTCTTAAAATTTTAGGTACTAATACATACTTTTGAGGTACCAATATGGACCCTTTAAATACAAATGCATACCTTTTGAAAAGGTACCACCCCAGTGACAGCTCATGTACCTTTATTTCTGACAGCGCATGTCTTTGACTTGTGGGGGAAACCAGAGCACCTTGAGGAAACCCATGCCAACACGGGGAGACCATGCAAACTCCACGCAGAAATGCCAACTGGCCCAGTTGAGGCTCGAACCAGCAACCTTCTTGTTGACGCCGTTGTGCAATTATTAAATTGCTTTATCGTGTTTAACTGTAATATATATTTCTGGTTTAAACTTTTGCACTGTTAGAAGAATCAAACAGGACACCTACTGTAACTCCCAACTCCAAAGTTTTAAGTATATAGGAACAATACCCACCGATTGAATGGTCTCCCTTCTTTCCTCAATTGGCTGTCTGTTAAACTCTTCTACTTCACTGAAACAGAGAACAATGTTGGGTTAACATAAACATCAGTAACAAAGTTTTTCTGAGCATTGTACAAGATTTAATTCATATTCTAACCTGTGACAACCTTCTCAGGATCATCCAAAGATAAACTTCTCAAAACACCACAGCATGTATGATGGCCTATAAAAAAAAAAAGATTAATTTAAATATGGACTAATATACCACCACTGAACAGCAAATCATTAAACACAGGTTCATAAATGATTAGCATCCAGCATGCAGTCTATATACAGTAGATTTTGTAGGTGCATTATTCGGTCTGGCATACCTCTGGGAAAAGAACACCACAGATAGTCTGCACTTCATCATAGATGTGCTATCAACTCAAGAATAGAGCTAGCATTTGTAACTGTATTTATAAACTGCTTATCAATGTCTATTAAGGTAGAGTATGCTAAACAAATAATAAAATAATAAATTAACTATTTGTTAATGTTTAATAATTTATTTATAGCATGCAGTTATTATAGTGTTACCCAACAGTTTGAGATCATCTCAATGAAAATATTCCTATAGTTTGTTTTCTTTTCTACAATGAGCTTAAGGATATCCAATCATATTGGACATCACTTTATATTGGCCAGGTAAAATAGGCCTACCTGATAGACATATACAGTGATAAACGATGAGACTCTATATGGTCAAGGCCTGTAGAATAAGCCTAACTATAACAACAGCATAACATCTCCTTCATCACTACAAAACGATGACAAAAACAGACTAATAACACATATTGTGGGACAAACAGGCAGTCAGCACAATTTCTAATGTGCTAACGTGCTGAAACAATGAGTAGAAGTTTTCCCACTAGTAAAATGTTAGTAAATCTGAAACATTTCGCACGTCAATGTGCATGTTAAGTCAACAAGCCATTAAACCATGGATAAGAACATCGTAATGTTTAATAAAACTAGAAAACGAATTCTAGAAAATTAATTTATAATTAGCAGCTCTCACTTTAGCAGTGTAAACCTCCTCATACCTATTATTATTATTATTATATTTTACTCTTCCTCTGGAAAAAAAATCGTCGCGTAAAGTTTGTCCCAGACCCTTGAAAGTTGAATACTCATGCGGGCTAATCAGGCATTTTGCATAAACGTTGCACAGTATAAAACAGTAAAAGTACAAAATAAACACATGCTTTAACAGTTTATAATAAAACGTAATAGAAAACCGATACTTACACTTTCCTTTCCATCCATGTCGTCCATCTTATTAGAGCATCTATAATCCAATCCGTTAGGTGGCGTTGTCGCAAAAAACTAGGGTCCTACAGATGCGGTACTAACAATGCGGTCCTGAAAGTGCAGCCACTCCAGTTGTGCAGAAACACCCTTCTCGTTTAACTAGACATGCGTTTGTGATTAATACTTTGAACAGTGGGTGTCGCTATATGACCTTTTATTTTTTAAAAGAGTCCTACAGAACACTTCACATTACTCAACACCCAGATCTTAATCCTGAAGTGTGCAGACGGTCAGCCCATAAAGACTTTTAATGCCTCTTTTCGTGTCCAGAGGAGATGAATACTATAGTGCTTCTCAAAGTTTGACCACTGGCCACTCTAGTTCGCTGGACCAAGATCTATTTGACCAAAGACACTCTGAGGACAGTTGTGCTATTTTTAAACATAGTGACTCACTTTAAGACATTGTTGTGTAGGCTTGTAAAAGATCATATGTGAACACAAAAAAAGTCCATGATGACTCCATCTGAAAAAAATCTTTTTTTCGGCAGATGCACTGTACTTTTACTTTTTAAGTCATTAGTATTCACTTGGTTTTGCATCTTCACACGCAATTTAACTGAATTTTCTTCAGATACTTTGAAAGTGACTCTGTTATGTTCCATATCAATCATATAAATACTATTTTAACCATGAAAACATCTTCAGGTGGAGATGAAAGATGATGATTTTTAAATAGGCCTAGACACACTGTACAAATGTATGTACACACACCTAGTATACACATTTTTCAGGTATACTGAGGTATACCTGAAGCTTTAAAGGAAACATAAAGTTAGGGAAAAAAAGCCACCAAACCACAAATGTATGACTTTCATATGATTTATTTTCTTGTGTAAAAAGAGTAAGTACGAAGAAAAAAACTCTTAAATGAGTTTATGAAACTCGTTGATCCGACAGTCTGTAGAAATAGACAATCCCCACAAACATATACAATCCACTCTATATTATAGAGTTCATATTCTAATCCAAGTCTTATCCCCACTGCCTTTCCCGCCCTATAATACAAAAACTCCCCTCAAGCACAATATATACACACACACATCAACCCGTGATCGAGAAGCTCACTCAGACCAAACTGCAGCCATGCTGAATGTGAAAATGTTTTTAAGAAAATAAAAAAAGACAAAAGGGGTGGAGGGGGCTGCTCTCCAAGAATGGCTGGGAAGGAAGGGTGTGTGAAGAGATATTAGTTAGTCCAAATAGTCAGGAATGTAGCCAGTACAAAATACACAATGCTTGATTGTTGCCACAAAAAACAGGAATGATTAAGGGAAAAAAAAATCAGAGGGCTTTTCTTTTTTGTGATCTTAAAAACTCCTCGGCTTTGGTTTGTTCAAGTGTCCAGTGACCAAAGAATAGACAGCTCGAGAGGGGCGCAGATTGCTTTCCCACACTCTGAATAGAGCCTCACTCCTTCACCCGGCTCACCCCTTCACTCTCTTTTCTTCCATAAGTGGAGGAGAAAAGTTTCTGTCCCGCACCTGCAGCATAGATGAGAGGGAGAAAAGTTAACTCAGAACTCACACACGCACACACACACACACACTGTGTGGACAGCAGACAGTCTGGCGCCAAAGGGAAAACTTTCATTTGCTAGAGCTGATAGGAAAATCTAAGCTTGTTTGCTGACTGGCACGATGACCAAAAAAAAAAAATTAGGACGCTGGACAGACTTTGAGATAACTCTCTGACATAATAAGTAATCTTGTCCTTTAAAACATTTATCAAAAAGTTGAGATTTAGCCAATGACTTATTAGATTCAACTCTTTAAACGGACAGCTCCATTTAAAACCAAACAGGATTTTCCAGTCTAATGGGTTTTAGGGTCTTAGTTCTTAGAAACTAAGTAACCTTGTAGTTTGGAAAGCCATCTGTGAATTGGTGATTTCAAGAAATGTTGGTCTGAGGAGCTTAATAAAACACCAAGACCTCCTAAGATCTTTTAAAAAGTCCTAGCTCGTATCAGTTTGTATCATCTTGGATCAAATCAGGAGGAATCCTTAGTTTGGAGTGCGTTTTTGGTTGAACTTCCAAAGAAGTGAATATATCCTGAACTAATTCATTTTATTATTTTAATTTCGAAAGTTTAACTGAAAAGGAAACGTACCATTGACTGATATCATTCATCCGTCCTAATGGCACATAGCTCCATCCTCTTTGGAGAAATTACGGCTCATCTCTGAGTTCTTCAGGAAAGAAAGACATGCAAAGAGTTAACTTATTAAAGTGAAAGTTGTATTGGTCAATATAGCGAAGGCATTATAATTCAGACAAGTGGCTCTCACCTTCATTGACAGGAAAATGTCAGGCGTGTTTTGTGTGTCCGTCTCGTTTTCCAGCGCTATCTGTAAGTCGAAGATGTAATCGATGACATGCTGGAGAATCTCCACTTGGCTCACGGACTTGTTCTGCGGGATGCTGGGCACCAGCTCTTTGAGTTTGGAGTAACAGTCATTCATATTCATGTCGGACAGCTCCTCGGAAGGACTCTTGCAGCGGCTGATCGCGAGGCTCTGCTCCGAGATACAGCACACCGCTTCATAGCAGCCTCTGACAGAGCGAACGGGACTGATCGCCTTCATTCTGAGTCTGGCGTCTGACTTGCTAGTAGAATCCAACTGGTGAGATGTTTGAGCAAAATCCTCCGTCTGGATACTAGGATAAACTAGCTGCAAAGCTTTACAGATATCCAATGTTGAACTCCTTTCACGTCGCGTGCTCACTGAACGATGGCAGTACTACTAAGCAGGCGGTCGGTTTTAAACACTGTTCCGTGTAGCTCCGCCCCTGTCAGAAATAAACAAACCCTCATGTGCCGCTCAGCCAATAGTAAAAGGGTAATGAGCGCGCAAACCCCGCCCTATGCAAATAGTTAAGTCATCATTGGAAGCTTTGGCGTGTCAGTCAGAGAGAATGGTGGAATGAGGAAGAGCTGTCAGAATATCATATATGTATTTTTTTCAGTGGTGGATTTGAGTGAAGATTTGGGGTCAGTGAACCAAAAAGGAGCTGGGTTAGCTCGTGCAGTAGATTAAATATAGACTTAGGTTAAAGTTCACATATTTTTATAAGATCATTTTATTTGATTACCTACTGATTGTGTTTCAGGCTATGCAAATATACTAGCCAAGACTACATTGAAATTAATTTGAGAATTCAATTCAAACGAAGTATACCTAAAATTGTACTGTTAAACATTATAGCCCATTCATCTAGGACTACTTAGAAACGTTGACACTTTTACCATTTTTAGAGGAAAAATGGGAGGCACAAGCTATCATCACTTAATATTCTATCTTAGCTCAGACGTTATGGATAAACTCCATAAATCTGCTACTCCCATGACCTGCAGACACACTGGCGTCGGGAATTAATTCCCTTAGGAGACTTCTACACACATACAATGAGATTAAATATCAATACAGGACACAATTTAAGGCCCACGCACAAAAACATTTCAATCTTAATTGCTATCTTACAGTAAAACAAGACAAAATTAAAGTGCAAGTCGCAACATGCGGTAACGAGTTTATTGCACGTTTTACAAGTATAGTGAATCTGAAAAGTTGAAAAGCAGTGAGGTCTGAAAAGTCGATACCAATCTAGATTCTCAAGCTAAGAGGGTTATATATATTTCTTGTTCAATAAAACATTTCAAAGTATTCTCACGATCAAAATATTAATAACCAACTCAGGAACCTCTGAAAGAAACAAACCACTGTGTGCGCGGTTTTCGTGCATTCTAAAAGCGTTACTCGTTATCTATAAATAGATCATAACTATAGCCTAGCTGTCTCCCATGACTCTTTTTTTATATGAAGAGGAAGCTTTGCAAGTTCCAATCAAACTATAGCCTGACTCTCTTTCCAGTTTTAACCCAGCGCATTTTTAGTTTACATCAAGATGTGTCCCCTCTTTTCTCACAGTGCTGTTTTTGTAAAGGAATGCGCTGGCGGGCCAGCTGTGTGTCCTGTCCCGCTCCAGCTGTGTTGATCTAACGCGCGAGTCCCAGACAGCCTGGCGCCGGGCTCCCGACGTCATCCATTCACGCGCTCCAGCGCGCGCCCATCTGCAAAAGACTAGTCGCGGCCACGGAGCCGCTCTTATTGGTCAGTACAGCTGTCAGTCGAGCTGTAAGAACCCGCCCAACCTCTCACACAAGACATGCAGACTTGCCCGCACAATTTATTTGCGCACACCTGGACTTACATTCAGTGAAGAGTTTTTCCGTGCGTAAAGCTCTTCAGTTTGGCTAGATTAGTTAAACTAATACAAAAGCTGCTTTGTTTTCTCTGACTCGAATTGTATAATAGGCCTATTTTTTAAATAAAACACATTCCTGTTTGCTTGAATGGTACATATTTTGTCATGTTCAAACTAGTGCTAAAATATGAGTAGACCTCAGTTAAAGGAGACAGCATATTTAATTTTTCATTAGTGAAAACGAGGTTTTGAGGGTAGGATGAAGGGCCTCTTGATAGACTTACAGCAAACTAGCAGCCATACTAATTTTCCTTTTTAAAATCAAATAAAACTAAAAGTATAGTGGTGGAAAAATATAGTTTCTGGAGAACACCAGCATTATTTACATTAATGAGAAAATAAATATGACACCCATTAGAGGCTTTAGTGACTGGTCTGTTCACACCTTTTATTGCATGCAACTGGATGAATGCACTTCTTTGCATGCCACGTAAAGATGCTGAACAGAAGCTGCTCTTGTATTTGATATCATGTTGCACAACTGCAACAAATTTAGTTCTTTTTTTTCTTGCCACGACTAAAAGCATGGGAAGAAGGCCTCTGCAGGTATCCAGTTCAGTTTAATGAACAGCAATAAATAATGTGGGTGTATAAGAGCAAACAGTGCAAGAATTATAAAAAAATGAAAAAATTAAACATATTTGAAAACAAATCATGGAAACGTTTCACCATCTTTGCTGATATCAGGCAACTCCCTAGATGTTTAGTTCAGAGAAGGCACTGTTTTGTCTCTATTATGTTATACCAGTATGATAATATGTACAGTAGTCTCTGCCTAATCACAATATGAAGATCAGAGTGAACTGCCTGTGGTTGTTATTCAACATGTTTATTCGTGTCAAATGTTTATCTAATTAATGCTAATAACTTAGTTATCTGCTTCACTAACATACAGTTTGCTGCTTGAGGTCTAATTTGTTTACACTTTTCGCTAAGGCCTATTTGTTAATGATACTTCTTCACTGTATTTGCACAATCATTCACTGATTGCTGCACTCCTTTTGCAATTTCCAAATATGCAGTTATGTGTCATGCCAATAAACCACATTAAACTTCAATGAATGTGCCGTTATTATTCACCGTGCACGTGACGCGCCACAAACCTCGTGCACTGACCTTACGTGCCGCTTGATCAATATGAAAACTACATTAAGTAGTTGAACTGAAGGATTCAACACGGAGGACACGTGAGGACGTATTTCTTTCTCGCTGTGTTTAGTTAAGTGTGACCGCTGGTCAGGTCCGGCACAATCGGCTCTGTTTTCCAGCGCATGGGAGAATGTGGCGACTGGCGTCAGTGAGTCTGCCCCGCGCCGCGTCCCCGCCTCTGCGCGCCCCCGCGCCTCTGTGCAGCTGGACGCTCACAATCAAGCCATCAACAATCGCCGTGCATAATTAGCGCGGCCCCGCACCCCTCCCACCCTCATCACTCCCAAAGAAAATCTTTCAAGGCGCTTTTCCCCTCTTCTTCGACAAAGCCTCTCTATTTGTCCAATGGCAATAAGGGATCGCCGAGGGAAGACGAAAACCGCGAGAATGCGCCTTACAGAGAAAGCAGCGGCGACCTCTTTGAGTGAGCCTATCTAGTGTGGGGAAAACTGAGGGAGGAGTGAGATAAACACTACTGAGGTCATTACTATGACAACGAAATCCATCTATCTGTCTGTAGGATAACATTTATTTTTAGAGCAAAAAAAAAAAAAAAAAACCCTATCAGATAACTTTTCATGATTTACACCTACAAAATGTCACGTGAACAAGATTCATTTGCTGACATAGCTAATTTATAGAGATTATTAATTATTGTGATTCATTGATGTTTTTCTTTTATTTACACTTTAGAACGGCGATAAAGGCGCCCTGATGTCTGCTCCGAGAACTTCTGATGTTGAAAATATTAACTAAGTGACTTTCATTAAAAGTACTTAAAACAATATATTTTAATTTGTCTGTATATTATCTTATACAATATATTGTTTCAAACTACCATGAATGTAAACAAAAGTCACTTTGTTGAACTAAGCGATCCCTTTAAAGTTTAAGCTATAATTCAAATTTTGATTGTATTCTTTCTGACTAAGATAAATGTGTCTTAATATCTTATAAATGTATGCAGTATGAGTCAATATTTGTTCCTTCTTGTTCATTCATTCTTTTATTTTCAGCTTAGTCCCTTCATTAATCAGGGGTCGCCACAGTGGAATGAACCGCCAACTTATCCAGCATATGTTTTACGCAGCGGAGACCCTTCCAGCTGCAACCCATCACTGGGAAAGTTCCTTCTAGTTCTGTGTATAAAAACATTTTAAAAAATTATAAAAATTGTTAAGTTCTCACATGTAATTAAGTGTATAAAGATATACAGCAACTGTTAATGAACATATATTTTTACGTGTCGTAAGGCTCACAGTGCAGCTTAGACATATAATTTTAACTCTTTATATTTTGCCAATATCCTTCATTTATTCATTCATTCATTCATTCATTCATTCATTCATTCATTTTCCTTTCGGCTTAGTTCCTTTATTAATCCGGGGTCGCCACAGCGGAATGAACCACCAACTTATCCAGCATTTGTTTTACGCAGCGGATGCCCTTCCAGCCGCAACTCATCTCTGGGAAACATCCATACATTCTCATTCATACACGCATTTACTACGAACAATTTAGCTTACCCAATTCACCTGTACCGCATGTCTTTGAACTTGTGGGGGAAACTGGAGCACCCGGAGGAAACCCACGCGGGCATGGGGAGAACATGCAAACTCCACACAGAAATGCCAACTGACCCAGCCGAGGCTCGAACCAGCGACCTTCTTGCTGTGAGGCGACAGCACTACCTACTGTGCCACCGTGTCGCCCCAATATCCTTAAAATCACTAGATTTCACCAACAAGAAACTAAATAATTTCTACTGTCATATACGGTGGCCGAGAGGGCTTAAAGCGCTACAATTTAAGAAAACATGTGCAATTACAAAAAGCGGCAACAAATTAAGGAAAGATCTTCATCAGTTTGGAAGCTGACAGCAGAGTTTGACAGCACATGTGCTGCAAATCCGCACAACGCAAACACAATTTTAAAAATTGCACTGCATTTTCACACAACACAAACAATTAATAAAATGTGCTGTGTTTTCTCACAACGCAAACACTCTACAAAACGTGCTGCACTTTCTCACAACACAATGGAAATGTTTCAAGGAGACCCTAAAACATGACAGACCTGGCTATTTAGGTTACAGTTATGTAGGCTAATAAATACTAAAGACACTGGAATCTGGATATTAAAAAACAAGCAAAAAACTGAACTTTCAAAGATCACCGACAACTTCACTGAGCAATAGTCACGGCACAGCAGCGTCGGTCATGTTGTTGGGTCCCCCATGGAACATTTCTGTTGTGTTTCGTTGTTTTTACGTTGTGAGTAAATGCAGCATGTTTTTGTAAAATGTCTGTGTTGAGAGAAAATGCGGCACGTTTTTTAAAAATGTGTTTGGGTTGTGAGAACTTGCAGCACGTGTGCTGTCAAACCAACGAAGATCTTTCGTTAATTTGCTGGCGTTTTTGTAATGACACGGGTTTTCTTAAATTGCAGCATGTTAAGCTCTCTCAGCCATTGTAGTAATAACATTTAGTATGAGCACAAAAAACAAGTTGCTTTATTTTGACATAAATATGTTATGCTGAATAATGTTTAGTCATTTTTGATATTTTATTTCCAAAGCGGCAATGTGCAAAGTATGGGCACATGATGGTTTTTTTTTTGTATAAAATATCATTTAATTTTATGCAGATACCAAAATAGGACATTTATTCATTGATCCATGTAAAATGTGATGCCATAGAAGAACTATTTGGGGTTCCCTAAACAACCTTTCAGTGAAAATAGAGAATAAAATAATAATTTATTTCTTAGTGTGAAAAACATTTAGTCTAAAGAACTTTTTGTGGAAGTACCAATGCATATTAAAGGTTGTTGGTGGCGATATTTACCTCCCTTATGAATCTCTTAAATAGAGAGACAGTTTAACAGTTTAATGGTCAGTGATTGAGCCATAAACCTATGCGCTTAAATGACAAAACTGCAGTTATGTTTGCATTGCAACACCAAGGTTAAGTAGGGCTGCACAGTAGGCATTTATCCTGAGGTCAAACGCATGAGCAGCACACAGCATACATACCGACTGCGAAAACACTCTGAGACGGGAGTTGGACGTAGATGACAGGAACGAGGGAAAAAGAGAAGGGATGAAAGAAGGATGAAAGAGAGCAAGACATTATAAGAGACAGCGAGACAGAGCTCTGGGAGATAAACAGGCCAAAAGCCCTCTTGTCCTTTGCAGACAGTTTCACCACGAGTGTCTGCATGTAAATTAGGCCCAATGCGCGCACATTTGTTTCTGGGTCAATGATGCTTTGACATCACTGAGAGTTCTTTGGTTTCTCAACCTCGAAAGTATGTGCACTAACTCATCATGTATGTACACATTCACACGTTCATTTGGAGTTTCTCGAACAGATGATGTGAAAGAGTCATTGAGAAACAAACAGCTGATTTCTTGACATACGGCCTCCCTCCTTTTGCTGTTTCAATCCAGGTCACTGCCCCTTCCTCCTCTTCCTCAAGATGCTGCATATACACACACACACAGACTCACACAATAACTGACCTCATTTTAAGAGCCATGCTGGATAGACAGCCAGCTAATCAGATATAACTAACCTCTCATACATGGAGATGTCCCCATTTTCTTCCTGTGCCACTACACACACACACACACACACACACACACACA
>CAIGQQ010033238.1:753921-768312 GCA_903798035.1 Danio albolineatus
ACACACACACACACACACACACACACACACATTGTCTCTAATTCAAACAGACACAATGACACACTGGAGATTTTGCATTAGTGAAGATGGTTGCTAGGGGTTTTTGCTTTTGCAGAAAATATCAGTGTTGAGGGTGCACATGTACTGTAGTACAATAATGAAAAGCTTCCATAATTATGCTTACAAAATACTATATTCTTACACCGGAAGGTTTTAGAACACAAATGAAGATTTTACTGAATGTTAAACATTTATTTGTGCATATGTGTAAACCTTGAATGGCTTTAATTGTGGAAAGGATGATTTATTCATAAAAATAATGCATCTGTTAATCAACAGAAATAAAGGTAATTGGTAATTGGTAATTTGAAAAATTATTATAAGCAAGTTTTGTTTTAATATACATTTCTGTAATATATAGGGTCATCAACATTTATAGTGGATCAAAAAGGTTTTTTCTAATATGTCCTAAGATGAGAATGGGTGTTTTAACTTCAAAATCAGTATTTATTATACATTTTAAATGATCGATGTTATCAAAAATTATCAAAAATATTTCTGCTGCATAATTTTGTTTCTGTTGGAAACCTTTGATGAATCAAAAGTTAAAATGTACACCATGTATAAATACAGGCTTGTTTCAAGCTGATTTTGGGAGAATATTTTGATATTGATAAACCTAACCACTGGGCTAATTTTTCATAGATTTTTCTGACCCACATTTTGAGGTAACATCGTTATATCAATTCCATTTCACAAAAGTGTTCTTTATAGAAGAAAGAAAATTATTAATTTAAAACGTCCTTAACATTTAGAAACAATTAATCCTTTAAAGAACAATTCAATGGAAAGTCTTTTTTAAAAAGAAGACAATGGCAAATCCAGATTTCACCATTTGCAGATTCGAAAAGCTATGGGGTAAAAAATGTTTCTTACAAACATATTGTCGTGTGTTAGCTGACCACTGTAATTCCAACGCTATCTCACGGCAATTCGTAACTTTTGATTAAGCGGCTAATTCGTATGAATTTGTATGATCTAATTCGTACAATTTAGATTTGCTCATCAACCAATGACGGTTGGGTTTAGGGGTGGGGTTGGGTGCCACGCCTCCTTTTTTAAATCGTACATTAAACTCGTACAAATTTGTACAAATTAGCCACTAAACTTGCAAAATGTAAAATGCTTACGTTTTCTTGTAAGACCAGGCTGGTAATTCAGGCCCCGTTTACACTAGTGCGTTTTCGTTTTAAAACGCATAAGTTTTGCTACGGTTACGCCATCCGTCCACACTAAGCCAGAGTTTTCGAGCCGCGAAAACGGATCGTTTTGGAAAAGCTGGAGAGGCCATTTTCATTCTAAAACGCTGCTGCTCCAACTCAGTGTAGATGGAGGAAAACGGAGACCTTTGAAAACGGAGGCGTGGCTGCTGAGATTCCCTACGTGATTGGGGCTTTTGGGTCATTGCGTATCCTTCCCTTATTCGTCAAGCGCACATGACTATAACGTCACCAGAAGACAGCAGACCAGCCTTCACTGTAAACACTGTATTTTTGATAGCCATGGATGTTTTATATTCATTTGTTACTTTAAGTAACAACTCGACCTGGTCGTCTGTCCACAAAAAGACCTCTCTTGCTTTCTTTGCCACTGCGTTCATCGTTCAACCAACGTTTGTTGACTAACAATAACCAAATGCCGAGCGAGTCACATGCTCCCTGTTTATATTTGAACGCGCATGCCCAGAGTGTGCTAATGGTCACGTGGATCGCTTTAATGCTAAAACGCTGTTTTAAAACTAAAACGCACTAGTGTAAACGGGGCCTCAGCTGCTTGGGCCCTCACACTGTGCTTTCATAGCAGAGAAATGGAAACAAAACTTTAAAAACAAATCTACAAACAATTCTTTTTCTTCTTCCACTTGTTTTAATTGCAGTTGGCAACACAATATGGTATCTCTCTGAGCACTGTAAGAGGTAAAAAGAGTCTTTGAAGCTATATCATGCATATTAATTCGCATCTCATTCACAAAAGAGCGCGCTGATTGGTTTGAACCAAATCTTTCTCATGAATTAATGCTGAAAACTCAATGAAGTCACTTTGTATTGGCTAATACAGACAGCCAATCTCCATGCTGGAATTTACACAATGATCTCATCGCTGTGATTTGCTCAAAACAATGCAAAAACAACCAAGTTTTACTTTTTAGTGAAATATATATGTGTCCTTATAGTGTTTTTAGAAATGTGGGACATATACAGTTGAAGTCCTAATTATTATCTCCTCTTTTAATTTTTTTCTTTTAAAATTATTTCCAAAATGATGTTCAACAGAGCAAGGAAATTTTCACAGTATGTCTGATCATTTTTTTTTCTTCTGGAGCAAGTCTTATTTGTTTTATTTTGGCTAGAATAAAATCAGTTAAAAAAAAATTTAAAGACCATTTTAAGGTCCAAATTATTAGCCCCTTTAAGCAATCTTTTTTTTCAATAGTTGACAGAACAAACCACCATTGTACAATAACTTGCTTAATTACCCTAACCAGCATAGTTAACCTAATTAACCTAGTTAAGCCTTTAAATGTCACCTTAAGCTGTATAGAAGTGTCTTGAAAAATATCTAGTCAAATATTATTTACTGTCATCATGACAAAGATAAAAAAAATCAGTTATTAGAAATGAGTTATCAAAACTATTATTTTTAGAAATGTGTTGTAATCTCTCCGTTAAACAGAAATTGGGGAAAAAAATAAACAGGGGGGCTAATAATTCAGGGGGCTAATAATTCTGACTTTAACTGTAGAAAAATGTGATTCGTGACCCTTTAAGGAATCTAAAATGGCTCTTCTGTGCACCAACTCAATTTTAGAACCTTTTTATTGTATATTTATTTTTTCCACAGGTTCTATTTATGCCACATTAATGTGACCAAATGATAACAGAATTTTAAATCTTTTTTGTTTGTATGTAATTCGCTTTAGCTCATCAGAGCAGCCCTTCAAAAATAAATAACAAAAAGACTAGGTCAATATACATACAGCTGAAGTTATTAGCCCATTAATAATAGCCCCTCTGAATTATAAGCCCACCTGTTTATTTTTTTCCCCAATTTTCCCCAACGAAGATTTTTCAACACATTTCTAAACATAATAGTTTTAAGAACACATTTCTAATAACTGATTTATTTTATCTTCACCATGATGACAGTAAATAATATTTGACTAGATATTTTTCAAGACACTTCTATACAGCTTAAAGACATTTAAAGGCTCAACTGAGTTAACTAGGTTAATTATGCAGGTTAGGGTAATTGGGCAAGTTATTGTATAACAGTGGTTTGTTCTGTAGACTATCAGAAAAAAATATAGCTTATAGGGGCAAATAATTTTTACCTTAAAATGTTTTTTAAAAAATGAATAACTGCTTTTATTCTAGATGAAATAAAACAAACAAGACTTTCTCTAGAAGAAAAAATATTCTCAGACATACTGTGAAAATTTCTTTGCTCTGTTAAACATAATTTGGGAAATATTTAAAAAAGAAAGAAAAATTCAAAGGAGGGTTAATAATTCTGACTTCACCTGTATATATCCAAATGTAGAGCCACACAAGCTAAAACAAGATGTTGCTGAATTCTTCTACTGCAAACCCACAAAGCTGCTGTTATAAGCATCAGTTATTAGCATGGTTAAACTCTTTAGATAAAACAACAGAAGATAAATGACACAATTATTCAAGGTCAACGCATTAATTAGTTAATAATCGCAAGACAATAGAGCGGCTAGCAGAGAAACAACAGTGAAGCCCCAGAGGTCATCAGCTCTTGATGTGGCTGTGTTCTATCTAATGTCAGGGTGACTGAAGCAGATTATGGGGGTTGTGTTGAATCTAAGCTTGCATCACTTCAGCATTCTCTGTCTGTAGGGAGGGGGGCTTAAGATAGAGAGCTGATGACCTTTGACTCGCCAAGAGGCCATATAGAGACAAGCAGAGAGTCATTAAGATAAGATTCACAGTGAGAAACGACTCCAGTAAACAAACTCTCCCACAAACGATTCGGCGTGAAACACTTCAAATAAACATAAACAACCGTTTGCGCTATGAGTTTTAGATCGGCCGATTATAAGCTTTTCGGGATGTCAGGAGGTGTAAATGTGATCGTGTGTCGGGGTGTGTGGATTTGGTTTGTGTGATAAAGAGGCATGTTTAATTGCAGGATTGTGTGTGTGCTGTTTGTTCTGTAATGGGCGTTAAATAAGCACAGGGATGCTCACCTGTGTCAACGGATTGAGTTAATTATCAGCTTTCAGACGTCTACCAAGGTCTGACTGTCAGCAATGATGGAGAGATAGACAAAGAGAGAAGGAAACATTGTAATCTTGCAGACTCAAATCTCTGTCTGTTGGTTTAGAAAAACGTGTCTGGCTCCGTCCCCGAATATAGTGAGCTGTTTTGCTGTCTAATGACTGAGCAATCATTCTAACTCTACACTGTCCTAAGTGCACTACTGTATTTAGAAAGCTCTTTATAAGTAGCAATTCAGTGTGGAACAAAAATAACTCAATTGCACTCTTAAAAATACAATTCCATGATAGATTTTTCACTGCCATGTCACTGGAGAAAGATGTTAGGTTCTGTTTTAGATCATGTAAGTGGCCAGTTCTTAAAAGAACTACTTGTTTTTGAACATTTTAATAATCAATAACTTTTAATCACTTTTAATAACTTTAATACATTTTAATAACTTCTTTTCAGTGTTAAGAAGTTTTTGTGGAACGCTAAGTTACTCTGGATATTAAATGTTCTTCATGAAACAACTCATGCCTAAAAAGAACCCTTACTTTTCTACACTGGCAGGTTGCTAAGCTAAAATGTACTGTTGCAACAAAATACACGGTACACAAAAACACTGGGTAAAATTGTACACTCTGTACTGAAATATCTTAATAGGAGCTTTTATAGGAACTAATGATTATGTGTAAGTTCATTCATTCATTTTCTTTTCGGCTTAGTACCTTTATTAATCAGAGGTCACCACAGCGGAATGAACCACCAACTTATCTAGCACATGCTTTACACAGTGGATGCTTTTCCAGCTGCAACCCATCACGGGGAAACACCCACACACTCTCATTCACACACATACACTATGGACAATTTAGCTTACAGTTCACCTATACCACATGTCTTTGGAAACTGGAGCACGCGGAGGAAACCCACGGAAACATGGGGAGAACATGCAAACTCCACACAGAAATGCCAACTGACCCAGCCGAGGCTCGAACCAGCAACCTTCTTGCTGTGAGGCAATCATGCTACCCACTACGCCACCATGACACCCTTATGTGAAGGTTCACAATCAATAGTTTATTTGGTTTGTGCATAATTTTGGATTTATCAGTGAGCATTTTAGATTTAATTTCAGCCACTTTAAAGTGAGCATCCAAGTTTAGGATCATTAATTTATCTTCGTCTTTGTCCCAGATTTATCTGGGGTCACCACAACGGAATGAACCACCAGCTTCTCTGTCATAAACAGCGGATAGTTTAGCATCAGAAATGTGTAAACGTAACACTGTGTAACCGGAAAAACTACTGTTTATTTTTTCGCAGAAAGTTCTCCTTCTGCTTCATTTCAATGCAGTATTGTAGAACTGTGACTGTTGTAGAACTGTGAAAGCAGTTCAGAGAATATCATATGATTGGTTATGAAAACACATTTGATCCATTTGGTCATGGAGTTATCATTGATCAGAAGCCCCAGCTGAATACAAACATCTCTGATATTACTTCATTTCCACTGTGCTTGTCCCATTGCATTCTGGGGTTGCATTTATAGTCATAACTAAATTTGATCAGGCAGAATATTTAAGAATGTTGTACTTGAAGTATGCCTATGATGTATTAAACATTAAAAACATCGAAATAATGATATGGTCGGCCCTGATGTATGTATAATTGCTCTGTGCAAAGCTTGATGTAAACCCAAAAGAAAATCTCTGGTAAATTTTTGGCAACAGAGTTGGCTTTTCTGCGCCGAGTGCATGTGGAAGTGACGACAAAGCCAAGTCACATACCCTTCACCACTCAACAAATACCTCTCAAAAAATGCAACTACACGTCATGACAACACAGAGCACAAGATCTGTAATTGGGTGGCTTGGTACTGCTATGAGGAGTGTGGGTGGGGCTGAGGGCCATGGGAGTGGAGCGGGAGTGTTTAACAAGTCCTGAGTTTTGTGGAGGAGCTCCAGATGAACGCTTTTGTTTAGTGTTTATTTTATGATTAAAGTTATTGAACATTTGGCAGTTCCCACCTCTTTTTCCCAGAACAAGTGTAACTTGTAACAGTAACAGTACCATCCTAAGCATTTCCGACACAAATTCAAAACACCAGGAAAGAAGGTCGACACAGTAGAACATAGAAACCCCCTTACATACGTGTGTTTCAGAGGTGTTATTACAGAGCAGTGCAGACAGAACACAGAAATATAAATGTTCATAAGGGCATTGGCTATGTGCAGGAGATGTGGGCCACAATAAATATCATTACAGAAATATAAGAACCCAAGTGCAGTCATTGAACTTTGGAAGAGACTGAAGTATAGGAAGATGATTGTGCAAGAGACTACACTTTCAAAAATAGAGGAACAAAACCTTTTACATGTTCCTTTTAAGGTACATGTTCCTTTTAAGTCCCAAAGAAATCAAAACTAACCATATGATTTTGTTAGCTGACACTGCTAGTTTTGTCATTAAGATAAGAAATAGTTTGCCCTTCTAATCTTTCATTGAAATCTGTAAAAGCTCTCCCTATTTTTTTCAGTTAAATTGTCAGATTACATACAGTTTATCTTAGGAATTGTCGATTGTCCAACTGTTGATTTTGACAACAATCTGTTAGGTTGTAGCATCTCTCCCCAAACCTTTCCCCCCATCTTTCTGAATGAAATGCTTACTTTACTACAATCAATCAGCTTATTTTTTTAAGGAATTAATATTTACCTTAAGTGAAGTTTATTTATAAACTAATTTCGAGAGGATCACGTGCTTATGATTGCTTGCAGCTGGTCCCACATTATTCAATTTATGATTCACCAATCAGACGATTCCTAAGCCACTATAAATACCCTAAGTTCCATATGACAGCCATCTTCATTTTGAAGAATCCCCCCTTCCACCCCTACTCCTCCTCCTTTCCTAGATGGGTCATAACGTCACTGGTTCTAGTCCTTGCCAAGCCAGCTGACGTTTCTGTGCGAAGTTTACACGTTCTCCCCGTTCTCACGTGGGTTTCCCCCCGGTTCCCCGGTTTCCTCCCACCATCCAAAAACATGCAACTTAAGTTAATTGACTAATCCAAATCAGCACCATAGACATGCTCCTAGTAAGTAGTTATCTTTTCATAGCGACCACTATCTGTTCATTAGCTACCCGCAGGGGAGTTCTCGAAATCTACCTGAGCTCAAACTCTCCTCTTGCCTTGCAAACGGGAGGGAGCCCCAGGCTGGAGGATCTTATGAGCTCAGGGCTCTCTCCATGGACAGCATGCCAAACAAGCTGTGAAAGTGTGAACTCTTGAAAAGGTACAAATATGGATCTGTACAGTACAACAGTGAAACTTTTGAAAAAGTACTATCCCAATGGCAGGTTTTGTAGCTTTATTTATGAGTGTAGTGATGTGCTGTGGTGCAGATGTGTTCAAGCCAAAGCATGGGGTCTGTACGCTTCACACCTAGCTGGCAACATCAGAAATTGTAGTTGTACTTACTATAAAAAAATTTCAAAACGGCAGCAACCAGCCTAATCAAATGTTGCTAGATTCACATTCATTTTATTACAGATAAATAAAAAAGTAAAAATTGACATACACTGGGAGTGTGACAAAACGTGCAATATAGTATCATTTTTAGACATGTTGCCACAGGTATATCTTTCAAAGAGACTTGCTTAGTAAATGAATGAATTCGCATATAAAATATGAAAGGGACTCTGGAGACACGACTGAAACAGCTGAACATTGTTAACCGTCAATGTCATGAAGGCCTTCTACATAAACATTATCAATTTTCAGGGCTTTATATACCAGACAGTGAGTGTATGAGAACTCCCTTCAAATGCATACTCAGACAAAAGGACCTGCCCAGCTTCAGGAGATGTAGGTTACAGACGCGAGGGTTGCCGTAATCTCAGCTGTGGTCACTGGGAAAGGTGGGTGGTAGAGGAAAGATTGTTCAAGGTTAAAGACAGAAAATAAGACACCCACTTTCACCCCATAAAACACCACCATATGATTTGTGATTCATATGCCTCGCTGCAGCTTCTGTATTAGCGTAACCTCCAAATGACATCTCACTAACATCTGGAAGATGTTATCCGTCACCTGGCTCAGGCTTTGTGCCGTAATTTGAGCTGAAGTCATGAGCGGTGCAAGATGTTGTCTCAGAGTCGGCTGCATTGCTCTTGATGGAACCACGGAGCAGCGCTTGCACCCAGCGGGGGACCTTAATGCGGCATGTACACACAATGGTTCAGATACGCTATTTTGTATGTTGTGGCGTTATTGTGTCTCTGTCTCTCATAATGGCCCATAATAAGCACAGCAGCACAGCTGGCGTGTTTTGGAGATGGCACTTCCTGAGGGAGTGTTCAGATGAGAAATAATGACGGCTTTGATTGGACGGTGGGGAGAGAGTGGCAGTTCCTGCTCTTTTGTTCCATTGTGCAGGAGATGGAAAGGGAAAAGAGTGTGAGCGAGTGTGTTGTGAGATTATACACAGCTGTTGAAGATGTCATATTAAAGACACAATTCACACACACAGACGTGTGTGGGTATCCTTTTGCCCCCACAAGCCTAAAATATATGAGATAAGGTTGAAACACACAGAACAGGTGTGTGCATTTAATTTCACCAAATAAATGCAACATCATCAATATATGATCTTTCTCAACCGCTACGTTTGTGAAGTTCTGTCAATTCTCTTGCAAGACAACACTAAAATATTATAAATAAGTTCATTAAATTGTGGGTCAAATAGCAAATAGATGCATTTTAATCCATATATACGATCTCCTCTCCAATACAAAGCTAATACACAGTCAATACAATAAGTACAAAACACAAAGAACATGTGTATGCTTGTAATTTTGGGTCAAATAGCAAATGAGTGTTTTATCATCATAGCGAAATTGGAAGTTTTGTTAATTCCTCTCCAATACCAAACTAAAATATTGTCCAAAAATGATAGAAAATATATAAAAAAGACAGAGGACATATGTATACTTGTAATTCTGGGTAAAAATACATTATCATCCATTTACAATCTCTTTCACAATTGCTATGATTGCGAAACGTGAAGTTCTGTCAATTATCTTGCAAGACAACACTAAAATATTATAAATAAGTTCATTAAATTGTGGGTCAAATAGCAAATAGATGCATTTTAATCCATGTATACGATCTCCTCTCCAATACAAAGCTATTATACAGTCAATACAATAAGTACAAAACACAAAGAACATGTGTATGCTTGTAATTTTGGGTGAAATAGCAAACGAGTGTTTTATCATCATAGCGAAATTAGAAGTTTTGTTAATTCCTCTCAAATACCAAACTAAATATTGTCCAAAAATGATATAAAATAAATAAGAAACATAGAGGACATATGTATAATTGTAATTCTGGGTAAAAATACATTATCATCCATTTACAATCTCTTTCACAATTGCTATGATTGCGAAACGTGAAGCTCTGTCAATTATCTTGCAAGATAACACTAAAATATTGTCAAAAATTTTAAATAAAATAAACAAGAAACCCGAGGCATGTGTATGCATGTACTTCTGTGTAAAATAGCAAATACTGTAAATATCATCTATACATATCTCTTTTTTAAAATTGCAAATAGTGAGAATTGCAAAATTCTAGCAAAGATTTGAAGCAGATATAAACATGAAAAAACTGAAATAGCACTTCAATAGCATTCTAACATCCTTCATAATCATATAAATAAACACCTGTATTTTTAGGTGACAGCAGCATGTTCACACTCTCCGTCACAGATGCAGACAAACACACATACACCTTTTTTTTTTTCTGTTTGAGCGAATTTTCCATTAGAGTCTGCAAAGATCACAGGTTGGGGTTGTTTCCTGCCACTGCAAGAGCGCAACCACAGCAGCTAACCAGTATCTGCTCTCACTGCAGCACCCAGGGCATTAATAACACACATATCCGCACACGCACACACACATTTAACCTCAGCTGCAAGTTCTGCCTCTCTAAGATTTTCCATCCTTGCTTTACATGTGACTGCACCATATATACATACACCTATGCAGACATATTATAAAGTTCTTTGACTTTCACCTGTATTTCTTTTTTGCTGCAGATTTTGAGCAATCACGTCAAACAAAATGTACAGAAGCAACTTAAGTAGACGATTATCATTTATTCACATCTAAATTTGAACACAAGTTCAAAAGTTTGATCAAATCCAGTAAATCTTCTACAGATTAAATGTGTTTTTAATGGGAAATTATGGAGCACGAAAGAAACCAATGTTAAATAGTAATACCAAATGGCTGCCTTTTTTGTTTCTTTTAATTTATACATCACACGGTACAGGAAAAGGAAAGAGCTTGACAGATAAAAAGTCAAATACATTTAAGAAAGAAATTAAATTGTAAAAGTGAACAATTTCCATTTGGTCTATTAATGTATTTATCATACATTCATGGCTCCTTTTTGATAAAAATGCATGGCATTTATGACAAATATATACATTTTAGGTCTGGTATATAAATATTTCAAGTCAAGTCATGTTCATTTTTATGATGCAAACAATTTCAAAGCCACTTTTCATTAATTAGATACATCTAGGTTTTGCTATATAGAAGCTGTAGCAAGCCAATTGTGTTATTATTGAGCTCAGTTCAGTTCAATGTTGATTCATTGTTCATTCATTATTTAAAAATATTGGTCAAATCAACATTATACTGACTGTAAAGTTTCTTTTAGTCCTCAAGTCGAAGGCGACAGTTACAAAAAATCCAAACAGCATCAGATAATAGAATTGAGCAATACTTTATTTTATGATGAGGAAATAAAAAGTATGCCTTTTCATTGGTATTGGTTTCTAATTCAACTAATGCATTTAAGTGCTTCTTCACGTTAATGCATATACACAGAATTATAGTTGCAAGTGGGTGAAAATGAGACTTCTAGTATTTGTTTGACTGAACGTCTTTCTGTTCCTGATGGGACAACCAGATTTAAGACTAGACAGACTGTGGCCATAGTGGTGTCTCATGAACCAAGTTGTCTATATCATAGTTTTGTTTTTACACAGTTGTCTGTCTGCTTCTCAATACATTCCTGTGCACGTGTGTGGTTCTAAGATAAAACATTTAGACTTAATGAGTCAAATGAGCGCAAGATGAGGTCCTGTTTTACCTGTTTTAAGATGCATCTTTGTCACCTTGACAACAAGTGAACAATACTAAATAAACAGGTGTAAACAGGAACTTCCAGAGGTTGTTAAAAACGTGTTCAACCATATTGCTTTCTTACTGTAAATACTCATTGATTTAAAAAACAACAACATTCAAATGGCATCAAAATTCCACAGTCTTCAAAAACGGATCTAATTCTTATACAGTTGGGGCGTTTTTGGTTAAAGGCACAAGATGGACAGCATTTGCATTGTCAACTTAAATTTTAACGCTTGCTTAAAAGTCTTAAAAATGTAAAAAAAAAACAAAAAAAAAAAACTACACTGTAAAAACCCCAAAATTTAAGGTAACTCAAACCATTTGAGAAAACCGATAGCAACAAACCAGTTCAGTTAAAAAACTGATCCTAATGAGTACTGTGAGCTTAATCCACTTGAGCAAACGAAGCACTTTGAGCACAGTAAAACCCAATAAATGAAGACAACTCAAACCAACTGAGTACTGTAAATCCAAATAAGTTAAGGCAAATCAAACCGTTTGAGAAAACCGATTGCTACAAACCATTTGAGTTAAAAAAAATGTATAAGAGTACTGTAAACTTACTTCATTTAGGTTGAAATAATGAGGTATTTGCAGTAATTAACTCTACCTTCAACACTGAGTTCAAAACTCTTTTCAAATGAGTAGAATTAACTTTCTGTAATTTTTGAGTTAACTTCACTCATTTCATTTGATAAAGTTGACTGTTGGGTTTTACAGTGTTCGTATACAGTATATGCTTATTTCACTAAATTAAATGCCTATGCATTCACTCAATCATAGACCCTCTCCTCAAAGAAACCAGGTCAAGTTGTCAAAAGTAGATTAATGAGATGGACTGAAACACAATTGGAAATGTGTTTCCTTGGTCTACTTGTGACCAAAATGCATCTCAATACTACACCATAAGAAATATCTGTTAATGAACAGATTCACAAGTGTTTTCCATTTATTTATGGTTAGGAACTACATTATGGGATGTTGATCTCTGCTCTGTTGAAAATTCAACTCTACAGTTTAACAAAGTGACTTTTATTCACATTTTAGTAGTTTAAAATAATATAATGTGTAAGAAATAATAAAGAGAGAAATAAGTATGTAAAGTAACCGAAAATGTACTGGCATTTTATTGTTTTTGTGCCATAATATACAACATAAACCCAGATAATTTAGCACTTTAAACTATCAAAAAGATAATAAAATCACTTTTTTTTAACTTTGAGGTTAAAAAGTTGTTAGAAAAATTATCAAGGTCCCATAATGCAATTCAAAAGCATATTATTAAACTTAAAATAAAAACATGAATCCAAAAAGAGGGAAAACTAAACATTTTTACAGTGTGAGTGTAAACATACACCACAGTATACTGTATATGACATTTAAATGTACTTTTTTTGGCAAAAGACTTAAACACGTTATTTTCTGATAAACTGGTGACAAATATCCATTAGAAAAAATGGAATTTGCTGCCGTAGGAGAAGCCACCGTGGGCCTTTATTCTTATATGACAACTTACTTGAACCTCAGATCAGAAGACGAAGATGAAACGCAATGAGTGTCCAGTGGCTTTTGGAGGAGCAAGATTGCGATTTTGGGAGCATAGACACACAAGCCATTTCTAGAGGTAATGAGACCAAACCACTTTGATGAGGGACTTTGACTGAGGGATTTTAGATTGACCAAAACAACATTTCAATTGTGGTTCAATGCGGTCAGTCTTCTGGTTTGTTCATTAATGCTGTCCTATTGGACCAATATTTTGTTATTTATGACCTCTTAAACTAAAATCATATGATGCATACTGGATTTTATTCAGTAAATGTGTTTCCAACGTAATCTATGCACATTTTTCCTTCATTCATTCATTCATTTTCTTGTCGGCTTAGTCCCTTTATTAATCCGGGGTCACCACAGCGGAATCAACCGCCAACTTATCCAGCATATCTTTTACGCAGGGGATGCCCTTCCAGCTGCAACCCATCTCTGCGAAACATTCATACACACACATTCCTACTCATACACTACGGACAATTTAGCTTACCCAATTCACCTGTACCACATGTCTTTGGATTTGTGGGGGAAACCGGAGCACCCGGAGGAAACCCACGCAACCAAGGGGAGAACATGCAAACTCCACACAGAAATGTCAACTGACCCAGCCGGGGCTCGAACCAGTGACCTTCTTGCTGTGAGGCGAACGTGCTACTCACTACGCCACCGTGGCGCCACATTTTTCCTTATCAGATAAAAAGTTTATTCCACTCAGTTGTGAGCATACATTTTTAATGCACCTTTTCAAATATACTGAGGTGTTTTCATTAATCATGTCTGTTTATGGCATATTCAATGCCCATAAAATTAAGTGGATAGAAACATAGCTAATGACCTTAACAAACGGTTAAAAATGCTTTAGTTACATATATGCTAACTGTTTCTCAATCTGAAAACTACAACCATCATCATAATCCCACGATCCTTCCTTCCTCCATTTCTCACTTCATCTGCCCCCATCAAAGAGAGCAGAGGATGACTGGAGACATTTGGTCGTTGTGATCGCCCGCCGTGAAATTGGCCCTTGGGCACGGATGATCGGACGTAAGTCACAAACGCCGGTTGGTGAGCTGTGAGGTGTTGGATTTCTGCGTTTATTACTGATAAGGAAGGAGTGGGAGGGGAAACTAGACCCATCCATGAGAACTCAAACAGACTTGTGTCTGTCACAAATCACAGCATAAAAATCAGCCCGTCTCAGTTTCGGTTTTTCCCTTTGTTTTAACCTCTGACAAGGTAAAGAAAGCTTGTCAAGCCAAACGTGGAATATTGGTTTAAGTCTAGTAAATGTTGCGATGGATGGATGGATGGACGGACGGAAGGACGGATAGATGGACAGATAGATGGA